>JBBPND010000046.1:0-38480 GCA_038090655.1 Gastroboletus turbinatus
CCACTGCCCCTTCCCAAGTTCTCGAGCAGCATCTGTGACACCGAGGACCTGTTTCAATTCGGTAGTTACCTGTTCTGCTGCCTTGCGTTCCATCTCCATCTCCTTCATCATCATATCACTTTGACGCACTAACGGCGTTTGGGCGTCCTCCTCGGAACTCACATACATGCGTGATGTCTCGATGAGGGTGATCAGCGCAAGCAGCGCCCTCCTGTAAAACGTCCCTGGTATTTACGGATTAGTGTCTGATGTATTACTTGATGTCTGTGCAACTCACTGGAGGGATCTTGCGCGATGATCGGTAGACCTATCGCCATCCATGTGATGTACCGATGTACCGAGGGATGGACGGCATTCGTCGCTAGCTTGCTGCGCTCATAGGCGGCGTTCGCCTTTCTTGAGCTGTCGTACCGAAGCGAAAACTCCGTCAGGTGCAACGTGGAATACGACAAGAAGTGGTCCCCAGACGTAAGACCGTTCTGTGGTGTATACACCATGTGGTTTGTGCCTGGGGGTTGGATCCTGTGTGTGTCGTGCTCGTATGATAAGTTCGTCGACCCCATGATATCACAGAGACACCTACAGTGTATCTCCTCTGGAAAGAAGGAGCGTCCCAAGTGGAATGTCCTGGTCCCCTGCCATCGACGTTCCTGAGAAAAGAGAGTCCCACTTTTCAAAGACTTGCTTCGAGCTTTTCGAGCTCTTCACGGGCATGTCGATGTATGCCCATATCTTCGTTCCCGACCGGACTGTCACGTACGTGCAATGTCCGGCCCCGTCATGGTGTGGGTAGGTCAGGAACCCGCCATGCGTCAAAAGGTCCCATCCGCGGATCCTCTCCGTGTATCCAGAGATAAACTGCACCCCGTAGTACGTCTTGTCCTTGTTTTCACCCGTTTGGGGGAGGTGCAACTCGTTCATCGTCGCAGACCTGGCATTGATGTTGTCTGATATGGGTCTGCATCGCATGTGAGTTGATGGTTCACCGTTCCGACAGAAAGTCTCACCTAACAAATATCGGGACGTCTGGCTGGTAGTTTGGGAGGTCCAATAGATTCAGACATTCGCCTGCGTCGTCTGCCAGTCGTATGAAATCTTCCAGAGTTATTTCGCGATAGATGGGTGGTTCGTCGTCGCTTCCATCCGTGTCCGTGTCCGTGTCCTGCACTTTCGCGCGTAGAAGTGCATCTGTGATGGGAATGGTCTGTTTTACTGCTTTGTTGCACGACCATAACATACATACCGTGTACAATCACATGTTGAGATAGCGTCGGCCTGAATACCCTGATGTCGTCCATGGTGAACTGTAGGTTCGGCGTTGGTTCCCATCCTCGAACCAACACGGCGCAGCCTTGCGATATCGCCTCCTCGATCCCCTTCATCAAGTCTGGGAGCGTGCTGGTATCTTGCCCGTTGTACTTCAGCTCCACGACCATGGGGCGGTTCGGGCTATACATGTAATCCTGCGCACGAGGGGCCTTTGCCATGCGCTTGACCATCTGGTGGTCCTGCGGAAAACGTTTATTAGCATTCCGTACATGCGGTATTCTTGCATGGCACTTACCGCGACGCTGAACCACGGCAAGTAGGTCGTAACCCCAATATGTGGCCACTCCGCAGTCGGTGTTCCAGGCGGACACGTCATACCTGTCAGTAGCGATTGGTGGATCGGCGTGGCTAAGTATCTGGTGTCATGGCAGGAGGCGTAACAGTCAGCTGTACCGCTCACTTTTGCGACGCTTCTGCACTGGACCACTAGGCTCTACGACTGCAAGCCCGGTCACTTCACTGCCTGTCATAGGTTGGTCATCGTCGGACCTTTCCCTTTCCTTCCTTTTCCCTTTGTCGATGGTGGTAACCTCCTGTGGAAAGAACGTTCGTGGATAAGGAAACCTATATAGGGTGTCAACGTCAGAATTTACTTACCTTTGATTTCTCCACCTTTGCTTTCTCGTCGTTATTGTTTCCCTTGCGCTTTCGCGGTGCCGCCTTGTCATCATTCGTGGCCCTGGACTCCATCGCCTGCTGTGGCGGTCGCCTGGTCCGTGTCTTTGGCACGGTCGCCTGTACCATATCATCGTCTCAGCCAGGCTAGATCTGTTCAAGACACTCACCGATGCCTCTGCCTTGGCCAGAGTGGGTTCCGGGTCGTCTCCCGTCAAGGACACTGTCTTTGGAATGGGTAATTGGTAGCATAAAGCGTTATCGACCAATACACAGTCCGACGCCAAGGCACTACTCACCGTTTGTGTATCCACTTCCGTTTCTAACACCCCTTTCAACCTCTCTGAGAGCGCTTCGACCATGCTGTCCGATGGTCCCAAGCCGAGTGCCAGTCTTGTGGACTCAACGCTATCTGCGTGCTCCTTCAATGTCGCCACCAATTGCATCCCTTGTGTTGCACACGGAGCAGCATAGAGGATCTCTCCGAAAATGTCCATTTGCATGGGCTGTTCCGGAGACCATATCGCCCAGCCTTCCGCTTGACACAGCCATAGATTCCTGTTGCCCATGTAGATGGACATCCCGTCGCGTGTGGCACTCGCTGGGTCAGGTCGATCAGCATCTGGATCGATGACTACTGAGAGGGCGAGCGGAAAGGTCGACGAGGGCGTCAGATGAAGGGTATGAACGCGCATAGTGGTCATGATGGTTGATTGATGAGGGTTGGTGTGCGATGTGCGGTTGTGGTGGTTACAGTGAACGAGTTGATGTGTGGCGCATCCCACGTGCTCGAGTGTGTCACAATGGTGTGTCACAGGAGTTACACGTAAATGGAATGACGTGTACGCTTGGGTTGTGTACTAGCGTTCAACACACCATTATGTAACACTTGTAATATCTATAGGTTCGTATTGCATGTCAGTAACATCCTATGACACTGAACAAGCATGGGTTCGGTGTCGTTCGGTGTCATAGAGTGTTCCGTCCATGTTGTATCGAGATGTAGAAGGTATGTGAAAGTTAGTATAACACATGTGGAATGTCCCATGTCACCAAACTACACCGAATGTGTAGTGTTTGGTGTAGTTCGGTGTTGCAGAACACTTGGGGCATGTTGTATCCCTACGTAGGTAATTTGGACAGGTTCGTATTATATGTGTGCGTGTGCTGGTTCGGTGTCGTTCGGTGTCATAAAATGTTTGGTCCATCCCGTGTCGATATGTAGAAGACGTATACAGGTTAGTATTACATGTGTAAAACGTCCCATGACACCGAACCACACCGAACAGGTGGTGTTCGGTGTGGTTCGGTGTCATAGATTGTCCGATTAGTATCGTGTAGATATCTAGAAGACACATGCAGGTTGGTAGTACATGTGGGGAACGTCCCATGACACCGAACCACATTGAACACTACCCGTTCAGTGTGGTTCGTTGTCGCAGAACACCTACATGTTCGTGATACAGGCATTGCGCATTCACTGACAGCTAGGGTACAATCATACAGCGCGTCTTCTGTGAACGCGACACACCTTTGTCAAATGTGGACGATCCGGAACAGGCATCTGGGCATGCTGGGTGTGCGTTCTGCAACGTGGAATGACAGAAGTTCTCTGTGTCCTGCAGCTGCAGATATGAATACATGTCTTGTAACCTCTCAATGTACAGTGTGCATCGGTATACAACGAATTCCGTGGCATGTCAACTACTATTCTGGTATGCTGGTATTACAAGGGAGCAAGGGTTGTGGTTCTGCGACTGCACTCCAGATTTGGGGACTAGAATCCAGATTTGGCGAGTAGAGTCCAGATTTGGGACCATTCACCAAATGAATACACAATCAGATTACGTAATCAATGTGGACCATAAGCGAACAAACCCTTGACTACGAATCGTTGCCACGAACTTCTTCTCATCCACACCACCCACTCCATTTTGTGCAATGGCAACCATCCACTTTCCTCTCCAACGTCTAAATGACGAGCATATCAACAAGTTGATCAAGCAACGCCGTGTGATGCACAACCGTGATGGTGGGCATCAAGTCAGCGTCAACTTGTCGCTCAAGGCACCGATCCCGTCGCACTACGTGATACACCTCCAACGGTTCATGTGGCGCGAAGATTGTATCCGCCTTGTCCTGCATCTACACAACGACATTCAGATCCCACGCCAGCTGCATGAAAACCTCCAGCGAATCTTGTTGTATATGGACAAAGTGTTCGACCGGTTTGTAGCGGAGATGCCTGCCAAGCTGGATAACAAGGACGCACGTTGCAGCTCTACTTTCGACTGCTACCTCAATATAGAGTATTGGGTTGGTCATCATGAGCCAGTACACGTGCGGAACTACCGACGTTTGAACGACAGAAGCATCGACCTTAGTGATGTCCAGGAATTGGGTACGATCTCGTCTGTCATTCAATCTACTAACCTTGAATGCCACTCAGATTGGGCGGAATACGATAAGCTCGCAGGCCCTGTTTAGTCTGGCCTCAGAACCAAATACACACTGGCAGCAACAGCCTGGAAGAAGCAGACTGCAAACTTGATATTGACGGAAATGAAGAGGGTATACGATCCACCGTTCCACAGAGACACCGAATGTGAGTGTATAATTACGTTGCGATGACGTGATGCTCACCATAATGTAGTTGGTTATACATTTCACGAGTGTGAAGAGGATGGTGAGGACGAGGATGAGGACGAGGATGTTACCGATGGGAGTCCTGAGCAGAAGGATGGGTGGGCGGGCCTGCGGGACGTGGGAGGAGTGGAGGAGAAAATGGACATCGACGCAGGTCAGAAGAAAGGCAACAGTAGAGGAGGAAGCATATCGAATGGGGGAAAGAACACGAAGAAGAAGCAGACCGATGTCGGCGACGTGGACAAGGATGCAGAGGGTGAAGAGGTGGAGGAAGACAACATAAAGACAGAGAAGGGGAAGGAGAAGGAGAAGGAGAAAGCAAAGGAGGCGGGGAATGAGAACGAGGGGAGGAAAACAAGGTCAAAAGGCAAAGGCAAGTGGAGTAGAAAGGGGGACGTGCAGCGCAAGGCAGGCGGATGACGATGACTCGTCTGAAGTGTAGTCAGTGATCCTCACCTTCATGAACTCCGTCCTTGTCATTGTCTAGTTTCAAATCATGTACTCATACGGTTGCGGTTATACTACTCGTTTCGACACACTGTGAATGTGTCATTAACACCAAACTAGGACTGATCCGGTGGTTCAGCATAGTTCGGTGTCACTGTATGGATATCCAGCGTACATATATGAGTGTGTACTGTACGTATCAAGCATTCTACAACACCGAACAACACCGAACAAGTAGTGTTCAGTGGTGTTCAGTTGTGTTCAGTTGTTTGGTATAGTTCAGTGTTGTTTGGTGGTTGGGTACAGTTCGGCATCGCTGCATGGATATCCAGGATACATATCTGTGTGTGTGCTGTATGTATTGAGCGTTATACACCACCAAACACCACCAAACACTACTTGTTCGGTGGTGTTCGGTGTTTCAGAACGCCTAACCCACTATGTGTCAATGTGTGGTATTTGTGTACAGGTGTGCCATTGATATTCCATGCGTTCTATAACACCGAACTACCACTATTCCTGTAGTTGCGTACCATGGAATACACTTGGTGTCTTGTCCCAGATGGGAGCAAATGGTGGCGCTGTGTATTGCTATGTTTGGTAGCATTTGTAAATGTCATTAAAGCGTCGCGTCACGCAACTCAACCCATAACCACCACCATCCATTACACCCATTCACTTTCAGCATGTCTGATTACTACTGGCACCAGGGTGAGGTCACACCCACACACATCGACTACATATACCAGGTCAAGTACACGGTGCATGACCTCAGCTACACCATATTCGAGGTTAAACAAACAAACTTGTACAGCAAGATAACGGACCATTGCATGTACCTTCCACGATGCTACCGCGACTTCCTGTCCAAGCTCCTTTGGCGTGGAGATATTCTCATGACCCTGTATCGGAAGTATCACAAGCGTCCACTGAGGGCATTCAGGGCATTCATCGGTCTGCTCGCAAAGATACTTGTGCATCTCGACAACATCGTAGAGTCTCTCCTCCACCCTGCAGTCGGATTATCCGTCAATGAGGCGGAAACATATCGCTCCAGAAACTTCGAGGAATACCTCATCACGGAGGTTCCTGCTCGGACAACACGACCGCACGATACTTCGGAGATTTAGGAATGTATACGACATGAACATCGAGCGGATGGACCTCAATGTTCTTGGTATGTCGCATTCCAAGTCTTCTTAATACAGTACCAGCTGACCGAATGCTTTCATTTGCAGACTGGGACTCCTACATGGATTCCCGCATAGATACTATGTTGGAAGGATCCGAGTACGAATACGACCTGGAGAACATGCCCAAGAATGACCTGACAACCCTTATGGAACAGGCGCTGAAGTATTCCACGCAAGACATCGACCACGAATGGGGTATGTGACTCGCAATGACAGCATTATCGGATATCTAATATGTATGCTATTTGGTATAGTCCACACGTGGCTGGTGATACTCCGTGGGGTGAAAAACGATGGTAACAACAAGAAATCCGAATTAGGCTCCACCGAAACACCTCCCAGCGGTGAAGGGTCCACAAACACCCCAAGCGCTTCCACGGATACGGATGCCCCAGCGGAAGGTATGTATGTGGATGATATATCCATCGCACAACTGTCTCACAAGCGCTAGCTGATATGGACCCGATGGATGTTGTTTGCAAAGCGCAAGCTTCCGAGCCGCAATCGAGCATCGAAGAGTCGCAGTGTGCCACTGAATCGTTGGGTTCATCTTCCATTTAATGCCTCTACTTGGATATTAATGCCCCGATGGACTTAGTTTCCGAGGTGCAATTGAGTGTCGAGCAGTCCCAGGGTGCCAGCACATCATTTGGTTCATTGTTCCTTTAGAGAATCTGGTCGGATACTAACGCCCTGGTGGTCGTAGGTTCTGAGGCGCAATTGAGCATCAAGGAATTTGAGTCTGCCAGCGACAAATTGGGTTTGTTGTTCCTTTGGTGACTCTAGTCAGATATTGACCCACTGTCCCTAGCATCCCCTGTTTCCACACCTCCCCCAAATCAGCTCATGCAGAAGCAGAAGCAGAAGCGAACACGAGAGGAGAAGGAGAAGGACATGCCTCCTCAAAAGCGATCATTCACACCTGCAACTCAGGTTCAGCAGGCCCCAATCGGATTCCTACCATCGTGGAACCTTGGGCCTGCGCCCAGTGAGTAGTATACAGTATACAATTTTGTAGTGTGCATGTCAGAATTTCTGCTCGGTACACGTAGACAGTATATGAGACGTCAATCAAAATGTTCAAGAGCAACCTGAACCCATGTCCTCCATTCATCCACTAGAAGAGGATGGTGCACAAAACAGCCCACTAACGATGCAGAATGCGGACATGCTTGGAAAGATGATCTCTGATTTCAACATGCTGGGTACAGGTGACTACGAAAAAGACAATGATTTTATGAGTGTTGATGCTCCTCAATAGAGTGGACTCGATCATGCCTCCGAGACAGAAGATGTTCCAGACGACCGCCTGAACACACACGGATCCACCATGGAGGATGTGAGTCAGAAGAACGTCCTGGTCAAGCGTGGTAGAGGGTGACCCAAGAAGGTACCCAGAAATCCTCAGGAGGTCGATGTCCAGGACTGGACACGACGATTAGCAAAGATGTCAAGAAGGGTTTTTTCACGCTCGCACAAAGCTGCGGACTATTGAAAAGGATTGATATGCTTGTATATGTACACGGCACGTAGTGGACGCTACAAGTACCATTCCCTCTTCGTACCAACACAGACAGGACATTTGTAATATGTGTAGGACCGTGTCGCCTGCTTTAATGCATCAAGCGTGATATGGGTTCTCCAATTGGAATTTGTATCTCCTTTCCCATACTTGCGCAGGTCCTGGAAATCTTTCCAAACGGAGGACAGCAGTAGTCCATTTCCTACCACGCCATTCTGCTTTCCCCGGATGATCGGCACGCAAAGAAGCTGGATCATATCCTTATCCAATGAGAGGTTTTCATCTTCACAGATTCCAAGGATTAGCTCTTCCATTTTATTGGTTCCCTTGAAAGGGAATCGTAAGCAACTGCAGTGAAGCTATCGTTTACAGCCATGGCAATATCGCTGCTCGTCTCTATCTGGATTGTAAGCCTTCTCGCATGCTGGACAGACGTTCAAGCTCTAGAGGCCCATTCCACATGAGTCACGAAGTGGTGGAAATTACATGACATCCACAGACCTCTATGACATGCTTTGCCCCAACAACCTTCATCGACCATCATGTATATAGGTCATCCATTGCTATAAGTGGACCGCCAACATCTTCCTCAACAAATCTTATGATATCTATTGGGGCTGGTGTCCATGTTTGTTTTATCGTCATGAGATCAAACATCATTGCGACTCACACACGATCTGCTCTGGAGCAATGATGTCTGTGTGATCAGACAACACTAGCTCTGACTTGCCAACACTGCATATTCATATTTTACCACCAATGTTCAGCTGATGATCCGCACGACATTGCAAAGACTCACTCCTCGTTCACCATGTCAGCCTTTTGGTAGTACCATCTGACAGCAACCCATCCCTTCTGTGACAACAGTTAGTAGCTGAGCCCAAATTTCGACTGAATGATGCTTTACATATGCTTTTTTAAAGGACTGCACTCTGATGTCCTCTATCAATCCATACCACATGACATTTCCTTCCCCCTGGATGATGACACTAGCATATTTCCCACATGTCAGCCTGTCATCTGGAATGGGAGCAGTCACATATGCCTCATCTTTGTGGAAATATGTGTGTCATGCTCTTGGGCACTTTCTTCTTTCCATCCAATATGTCTGCCTCTGCATTTAATAGGTTGGTTACTTAGTGGGCATGGAATGAGATGGATATTCAAGTGGTGTGCAGGAGATTGTTACCTTGAATTGCTATGCTGCAAGGAACACTACTGAATAGTTTCTTTGATGGTGCCATGAGGAGTGTGAGTGTGGGATGTGGAAGAGGATCGCTGGGATAATGTAGCTTTGAAGGCAAAGAAGAAAAGAGAGGTCGCTTGAAATGCTCCTGCAATGGTCCGATTACTTCATCGCTTAATTGTAATTGTAGATACATGTGTTACATAATTACCTAAACTGTGCTTGTGTAGCGTTTTAGCCGATTGCATTTAGAGTTAAATGAATTGAAGATGCCGGGTTTACTGAGTTTTGTAGTGTCATAAAATTCATGCTGGGCAACCTTTCCATCCTGCCAGCCTTGCCTTCCTCAACATTCCCTTCTGCAACTCTTGCCAGAAAACCACTATTTTCCCTCAAATGTTCAATTCTTGATCACTTGAATGAAATCAGACATTGCTTCGATACCGTCATCACACTCACTCACCTCCTCATGGTTTTGCATTGGGTTCCACAATCATCAATAAAAGCATCTTGTTGGTCACTTATACCTGGCTGAAGGACATTATATCCATTTTTGATAATCTACATGATCTCATTTGGGCCATGGAAATTCTTTTTTCAACTGCTCAAGATGTCCCATATAATGTCATGTATGCCCATGCAACACATTATCCAATGTGAAACTAATATTCACCTAGTTCCTGGAACTCACACTTGTCCATCATCCATGAAGATTCAGTCACAGTTGGACCCTCTCTATCCATCTTTCTGTGTGGAGCATGACTGTATTGTGTAATGCATACTAAGCAAAGTTGTTTCTTCTTTTTTTCTAATCATCGCATTTTCTGTGCCTATTCTTATGTATTTCATTATGTATCAGACTAGGTTCATGCTAGATTTATCTTGCAAGGCGAAATGTGATAAACAATGTAGTCAGTATAATGATCAGTAGGTGATTAGTAGTGAGTGGTTATGATCAGTAGTGCGATCAATAATGTAGTCAGTAGATACCTTTCCAAGATGCAATCAATTGGTCTACAGTTATGCTTTTTTTTTCATGTCTCATTGTTGTTGGCATCAATGTCACTGATTTGCACCTCATCCATCTCCTCCATCACTGGAGCTTTGCTGGGTATTTGTTAAATAACACCACATCTGTGGCAACATCCAATATGGGGAACTATGAAAAGCTGGCATTCACACTCCATTAGTGATAAAAGTCTGTTCCAGATTACAGCACTATCATCTTGACTGGCTCTCAGATACAGAATGGACCTCAAGGCATTATAGCTTGTATGCCAACTGACCATGAACTTTGCATTATTATAGATTCATGGTCAACAAAACACAGCAATTATTTAGAGCAAGCCTAGATTTTGTAGAGGGGGAGGATGACAAGACATACATATTGTTGATTGAGGGTGAGAAAGGGAGTCCAATGGTATGAAGATGATCAACATCAAGAGGGACTCACCAAATGCATCCTAACACCATTCCCACCACTCACCAACCTGGACAAACAACCCACATGGCACAACAAGTTCCTGATCATTGAATTCAAGTGGGAACAGAGAATTTAAATGAGCTGCAATGTCAGACCTATCAGTGATGAGATGGATGTGTTGGGACCATCTTTGGGTAATGAGAACACTATAAACAGGCCTGAGATAGCACAAAACATGTCAGAACATGTTCCAGAAGGGTTGGAGCTAAGGGAGAGGAAAAAAACTCGCCTTGGAGAGCTCCAGATGAGCAGAACGAGCCATACATTATACCAGGCAGCTCACATAGCATCTAGAAATGTCCTGAATGAGATAGGAAGCAGTGCATTGACAATAGGAAGCTGCTGTATCAACATAGAGGACCAGAAGGTCAAGTAAAAGGAATCAAAGGTGAAATGGAGTACCAGATTGATGGCAACAGTGTTGAAAAGCCTGGGAGATGATGCAAACAGGATGGTGCAACAAGCAGCACATGCAGTGACTCAATACAAGTCAATACAAGCATGTTAGCTGGTTGGAATGAGCTGAATCAACAAAAATGCCAAAAGTGTGAGACAGGCGACATACCCAGGCCATTCAAACCACTGAGCAAGCATACTAGACAACCCATAGAGCCAGCCAACCCACTGTATCATTGAGGACAAGTCAAATCATGTTGAAGCTGAGCAGGAAACTGCACATACCAGGCAAACAGTTGTGTCACAACCATATTAGGCAAATCAGATTGGTCAGATATGCTATATATGGAGTAGAGAAGGTTAGTGAGCAGTTTCAAGGCTTGAAATGTGAGGATGACAGCCCCAGAGTTGCTCAAAGACAACTGCATGAGCAGAGATAGTACAAGCATTATTTGAGGTGCGAGACTTGCTTTATTTTGGCACTGCTCAGATGCAACACAAATACTATTTGTACCATTCATTTATTAGAAACATTACAAGTGGGTTCTCTCCTTTATTATTTAGATTATTTCTCCTTTCCAGTTAGGGTTAGAGCAAGCAAAATTCTCAATAGCATGGTGTAAATATAGGATAGGTAATTTTTTTTTGCCATATACTCACTGCTGACTATCTAATCATCTAACCACAGCAGTCATCATGAAACCAACCAAACATGAAAATCCATCACCTTAGGCAACATTTTTGTACACTTTCCACAATGCAACACTCCATGCCCACACTTGCTTGCCACACCCATCCTCCATCATTTGACAATGAATACATATAATTTAATCCTGGGACATGAACACTGTGATTCCTCTCTCCATGATGTGCGGACACTTTGGCAAGGTAATCAAAACATTCAAATGGCTCTCCTGGTGTGTACACACAGTAGATGAGGGCAAAGAGAAGCGATTGGGGTGAGAAAACTGAGGATTCCTAGCACAAACACTAAGTAGCATCATGCCATGGCCCAGCTCTTCTGGACTGTGTGGACACAACAGATTTGGATATTGGGGAGCCTAGCTACTGTAGTCACTGATTTGTAATCAAACCTTATTATCTGGGTAAACTTTATATATACCAATGAGATGAGGAAGCCAGCTGTCAGTGACCACAGAATTTAATCCTCTCCTCAATTCAACTACAAATGCTGTCACTGTCAATGAGTGCTGCACTGCTAGTATTGGAAAATTTGAAAGGCCTGCCATGAACAAGCACAACATGGCAGGGCCTGACAAGTGTATTGGGTATACCTTGGCACATGGAAGCCATGTTAGCTCTGGATGCACTGGCACTACATGTTCAAAGCTGGACGACATGGGTGGCTCAGACCATGCAAGCATACAGAACAAATTAAATCTTTGGTTAGTACAGGACATGGCAGAGCAAGTGGAGTACTTGGCACAGGAATTCACAGATAATGACTGTGCAGGGTGGACTGCATGGAATAAGTGGGTTCAGGTGAACTGGAGCAAAAAGTGGAACATGAACCATTGGATAGATGAAGTATTTGCTGAGTACAAATGCTCACCATATGATGCACTGGCATGGGTGACAATATGAAAGGCAAGCAACCTTTTCTTCTAGCAGACAGATGAATGTGGCTAATGATGGATTGGCTCATAGTTACCCAGTCTCAAGGATGCACAGGTTTCACATCTGGTCACAATGCCCCTTGCCCATGCTCTTTTCAGGAAATCAGCCTATCAAGATAATGACACCAACTTCCTTGTTCCAACCATCAAGAACTTTGTTGACATGGTGATTGTTCAAACATGGCATCGGTACTGCAGGTGGCTATCCTGGGAAACCAAATGGCTGGAGAACAACAAGGCAGCATTGGAGGAGGAGTGAAAGGGTGAGTCATGTGTTTTGTGTTACAAAGTTACCACCAGAATTCTCATTCTCATTGTCTCTCAAGCTATCACACAAGATGGTGTGAGCCCATCAGTAAAGATAATCAAGTCTTATCTTTGCCCTCTCTGCTGCTTTCTCACCCTCCTCACCCAGTATCAGGACCAGCAGAGAACCTTGGAGGCAATGCTCGCCACAGCCCAGAATAATGAGAGGAAAAAAAATGACATTGACAGTGAGTGATGTACTGTATAATCAGTATCCATGACATGTTAACCATATCCGGCACAGAGCTACCTAAGGTACTTTGTGATGCCCTGCAAAAACTGGCTTCCAAGCAAGGCATGTGTGAGATTGAGCAGCTCCTCCATATGGCTCTAGAGAATGTCAATTCCAAAGATGCTGGAATCCAAGTGGAACTCCTGGAAAGATTGACTTTCTCTGGAAGGAAGGCACAGAAGCTCTGTCAGGACTATCAAAGGACCAACTGTGCACCAATCTCAGATTAAAGGATACCAAGGCACTCCCTTTTTTTCAGAACTACACAGATCCAGATGGGACAATAAACACTTGGAGTGAAGAAGGTGAGAAGTGGCTCTTCTCGGAGGCCAGTACTTGGAAGGTGTTGTATCCATGCTGGCATTAGCTCATTGGCATTTATTGAATGCTGAAGCGGGTGTTTGAAGGTGAACCAGTACTCCTCATGGATGGAGTCAGTATTAGAAAGACTTTCCAGGTGATAGGATTTATTGCATGCTTGGCATTCTACTGTTGTTACTTTGAAAAGAATGGTAAATTTCTGGGTGCTTTCAGTAAGTACCTACTACCCAATGCCCGTTCTTGGATGAATGCAGACTCATCCATTGCAATTTACATTATTACAGGCAACAAGAAATGGCAGGGTCAGGAGGGAAACATTCCCAGCCAGCATTGTTTGTCCAGTGAACCTGCATAACCAGTGGATATAGGAGATCAAATGATTTCTCAAGTAGGGCTCATTCGATTTATTTCCTTACACTGGCAAGCTGGGAGGTAGAAGGAGCTGGTGGAAAGACATTTTAACCAAGAGTCAGCATAACCCTGGGCACTGCTTAATACTGGCCACAGAGAGTGTAAGTGATTAGCATTCAATTATCAATCATGGTCTTAACCATGGCACCTCTTTGCAGGCCCTTCAAGATGATGCATCTGCAATATTCATGGATGTCATTCAGAATGTTGAGGATGAACTGAAAAAAGCTCCTGCATATGCCATGCATGTCTCAATCACCCTCTATGGCCACAAATATCTCACCATGATCATGGGCGAAGTCCATGTCACACGCAAGTTCAACAAGTTGCATGCCACAGCTTACACCCTTCACTTACAATCAGCCATCATCATCACCATGACCGCCATGCCTGTTATGACCAAATTGCAGGTTGGCTTTTTCCCTTCTTTCCAAGTTGATGAATGCTGCTAACTTCCATGCACTGGCAGGATCTATGGATCATGGAACATGTCATGGCCATACAAGCCTTCTTCAACAAATCAAGATATGATGAGATGACCAAGGATTTGAACCATGCGTAGGCGAGAGATTGCAGAGCTGAGCAAGAGTCTGACAAGGCCAGCGATCACCTATAGGCAGTAATTTCTGGTGAAGACCCTCATGATTCAAGGAAAACAGAATTTTACTTGAAGCTGCAAAACTACATTCCCTGGATGCAAGAAGTTTTCTGAGCATGTCATTCATCGCACCCTCAATTCCACAGACTACTGTGGAGACAGAATTTTTGGCATGGTAATCTTTCTGTGAGCATGTGATGCTCATAGAGCTACATCAATGGAAGAAACAGGCTTTAACTGCACTTGCAGATCAAATTATGCAAGATATGCCCACTACCACACTCATCAGTGCAGGCAAGATGAGCTTCAACCTCTTTCCACTTATCACCTCCATCTTCCATTTCCACTTCCACTTCTGGAGCCTTCCATTCCAGTGCTTCTAGTCTGTGACCACCTTCCGGGGTTGAAACATTGCTTCTCACACCCCAAATGCCATCTCTCTCTCATTCTATCCTGCTGACATACATTATCAGAACTTCTACATAGAATTCTGCCATGGACTCCTCCATCCTCATATGAATCCTTGTGCTACCACTGACAGCTGCCAAAAGCCTGAATCCCTGGCCAAATGGGAAAAAATGGCATCCATCAAACTCAACATATTGGCTAGGATAGTCAACCACCATCTCAGGCAAGACAATGCCCCACCTCTCAAGGTTCCTGAGGATGGCCAAACACTCAAGCTAGATCACTCTCACCAAGTCAATCAAGTCCAGCATCCCGAATGTGATTGTATTGTCATCTTCTCCGCCTTCCCTTCTTTTAACATGGCAATTCATAATGTAACTTATATCCATCTACCATGTATCCCTCCATTTTAGGTCTTGGCTCTGTATGACATCAAGACAGTTGAACTTCATTGCAAGACTCCTCACAACAAGCACAAAACCATTTTGAATGAGTTCAGGTCCTCCACTTGTAAAGCCGGTGCCAGAGTCCTCATTGTCTCTATGGTCAGGGCCATCAGTCTAAATCTTGCATGCACCAATGTGATGGTCATCGCAGTGAGTTACTCATGTCACCCCATATAGTATCTACATCACTTATCTTGCCATATAGGATACTCTCTGGTCTGCCCTGGATGATGAACAATTGCATGGATGCATTGACAGGTTTCCACAACAGAAGCAGGTTCACTTCTACTACTTGGTTGCCTGACAAACCCCTGATGTGTTTCAACAGTATCCAGCCTTGCTGTCTGGGATCTACTTCTGCTAGCATTCCAAAATGCTCCAATTTCCGCCACCCCCCTCCAATGGAAGAAGTCAGTGGTGTCTGCTCATCCCTAGGAGATTGGGTTGTTTCAAGAGCAGTTCACATGGCCATGCATGCCAGTGGTAAGAGAAAGATCAAATAGTATGCCCATCCTGTCATACATGCATGCCAAAGCAAAAGTACATCTTCAGCTGTTCTTCACTGATTTCAGTCATTATTCTGTGTCCTGTTTCCATGATTCTTGGGCCTTTAAACATGCAGGATCGTCTATGTAGACATGATGATTAATAGCTAGGCGAGAATAGGCTAAGGCATAACTCATAGGATGTTAACTTGTAAATAAGTGTATGCATAGCATTGCCTTCAGATGTGTATTCCAATGCTGATGCAAACCCATGCTGGAGTCATGGAATTGCCTATGAAAGTGTTGAAGAATTCCCACTTCACAGCAAAACATGTTCATGTCGATGCATCAGCATTATTCCAAAAATGTAGCCATCCCTGTATCTCATGCAAACTTTTGCATACTGATATCAATCATGTGACATTCTAACTATGCATGCATATGGGTGTCCAGGATGCCAACATCTCTATCCACACTAGCATGAATAATAATCTTACCCACAATTCATGGCCAAGAATGGCCTGCATGCAAGTGCACATCAATTTTTTCAAGGAAAATGGCATGGTTAGAACTCAGCCACACACCCCTGAGACCCCCCAGAGGGAGGTTGGGTTTATGGGCCTATCTATGCTAGACATCCTATCAAGTA
The DNA here is from genome assembly GCA_038090655.1 of Gastroboletus turbinatus. Taxonomy (NCBI): domain Eukaryota; kingdom Fungi; phylum Basidiomycota; class Agaricomycetes; order Boletales; family Boletaceae; genus Gastroboletus; species Gastroboletus turbinatus. Next base: position 16,311 of record JBBPND010000046.1, read on the forward strand.
ACACCATGACCCAACCTAGCAGGGTATAACCTTGCAATTAGCATCCATAATATACTAAATTGGATGGCATAACCCTTGAAGATTGCACAATCTGTTAGCAACCCAAAATCCAATAAGGACTCTGGCCACTTCATACAAGGCATGCTTTATGTAATTAGTCACATGCAAGGGTCACATGATGTGAAGAATTTAAGTTAGGGTTAGGTTCATGACACAATCCATGCAAATTTGAATGGTGCAACCTTAAGAACAGCATACATGTAAACTAAAGCAGATGGTGCAACATGGCACAACCTTTAAAATGGTTCAATCCATGTGCAACCTTACAAATTCTCTTGATCCACACAAAATCAAATGGTGCAATATGGCAAAACTTTGAAATCAGTATATATCTATATCAGATGGTTCAACATTCAAAAATGGCCTCATTCAAAAAAGCAAATGCCAAAATGACTCCAACAAATGTATATTTATTGAGTGGGAATGTAATCACATTTTCAACCTTGACACTACCACAAATTTAGTGTTTGTGTACACTAAAGTGATCACATGACACAGATGAATATACATTGACTATGTAACATACATATGGCATTGTAATTATGTATATTTGACATCAACCTCAACATAGTAACAAAATTATTGTATATGTATACTAATGCAATTAGATTATGATTGATATATATTACTTTGGATGATGAAAGATCACAAACATGTGCAAATATAGAATCATAGAGATGATTAACAACAACTTTTATTATAATGGCAAAACAAATAAAGGACTTGAACAGAATTTGTAAATAAAATTGGAGATAGGAGTAGGTTGCAGGCATGTTTTGATATTCCATTTGGTATATTTCCTGTACCATAAAATATATTGTGTGAGAGCAGCTATGTGCTAGATGCACTGAAGTACCCACCTACTATCCAGCAGTACATATTTTAAAGAACATGGAAAATTGTGCAAATGCAATGTGATAGCAGCCTCCATATATGTTTCTGAGTCACAATAAATTTGCAGAAGCATTTTAGTATCTAATGCACTAGATCTACTGTAGTACCCATTGCTATTTTATCAATCAATATATTTCAAAAAACACAAACAGTATGCAAAAGTAATGTATAAAATCCATCTACTAAGCCATGCTACATATTTCAAATGATGTAAGAGAATTGTGCAAAAGCAAATAGACATGATGAAGTATAACATACATTTCCCAATGTGTGATGGATACCAATCACTATATGGTCCAAATATTGTTGGTCAGTGAACTGCATCTGCCAATAGAGAAGAGAACCCTTTTCATTATATGCAATTTATTGAACTGAAAATGCTAGGATCAATCCACATATATTTATGGATGGCTGAGAAATATATGTAATGAAGCAAATGAAAATACACACATTTATTAACACATATGTATGGAATATATAACACAGTGTACTTAAATGGCATGAGCATGATCTCAAAGTACTCCAGAAATTGATGGAAGTCCCTGACAGACATAATATGGACCCTTGGGCTCCATGAATTAAAAAAGTTGTAGAAACATTTTTTCTATGAGTCACTAGGATTGTTGAACTTCACAAATGACCTCATATTGCAGACATTGAACTCCCTAGATTCAAAAGCAAAGCAAGCATCTTATTTAATTTGTTTCCTTATTACTGATCATAATTATTTCAAATGGAATAAGCAATACTCTGTTATATGCTTACTAGGATTCCAAGTCAATCATCAAGTACATTCAATCCATAATTGCCCTTCTTTATCTTCTACTGTGTCTATCATCACAGGATGACTACAAAATATCCTTGCTCCATGTTGTGGCAGAACAGTTGGAGGCATTCTGGACTGCACTACACAGCTGCACAAATGTCTCTCCAGCAATACATGCCCTCCTTTGTCAAATTTGGTCAACAATATGGAAGAGAACACCCAACAATTACATCCCTTGTCCAACAAAATGACTGCTGGTACTGTTCACCTTGAACAAAGATGGCGGCCATATCCACTTCTTGTTGTTGATCTTCTTGTGCTTGTCCTGGTGGCATCACATGATTGGAGAATCATCCTCATACAGACAGATGGTGTACAGTGTCACCATCCAGATGAAGATACCTTTGTTATTTGTACCCTTGCTCCTGCTCTTCCTGGCTATCCAGTCCAGGTTGCGCACGAAGGACGTGTATTTTCTGATGTATTGCTGGGCTTGTTCTTGAGGTCCTCCTCACAGGCAAAGATACTGGGCAGCAGGTCTGCACATACAATGGAAGTGATCAGGACAAGGTGGTGGTGAGGGTGAAGGTGTATGCTTCCATGATGTACACCTCATTGCTGGTGTTCTTGGGATCACAGTTCAAGACCTCTCATGGTAGGATGGACTTGTGTAGAACAGAATGAAATGACTTCAATGTAACATCAAGGGCAGACCAGTCCCCACAATTATCCTTGGCAATGATGTTCTGAGAGGTGTGTTGGGCAATGGCTGCAGGGATCTGTTCATTGGCAAGAATGGCTGCAGAGATGGGAGAACCATTTGGATTCTTGGCACCCAAGTTCATCCAGATGTCATGGAGGATCAGGGTCGAAGGGGCTCCACACTGATCTGGGGCAGGGGGAACAGACCATGGGACTTGGTTGACCTTGACCTTGTAGCAGGCAAGGACAGACCCATCATGAATAACCTTACCAGGTTAAGAACCAAAAGATATCACAGGCTATCTTGCCAAATTCCAATACTGCAAGTACCTGACTTTCCTGAATAAAATAAAGTGCTTGGCTGAGATCCAGTTCCATGGTGACAAATGCCAAGCCTGGGATTTCCTTATCCCATGCTTTGCAGAGAAGATGAACTCCCCTTTTAGCTATATACATGCCTTATAGTACTATGCATTATCTATTGCTTTTCAGATCATTGGCCTGCATTGTATCTGGTGATTTGATTGATTGAAATGGAAGGTGTTTCTCTACAAGAGAGACAAGATGCATCTCCACAACCTGAGGGCCCTGTTTACTACAAGTGGACAAACCATCATCAATATATGGAAGAAAAAAGTTCTCAAAGGTGTTGACATAAAAGTCTCCTATGGTCACCTTGCAGACACCATGGGAAACAATAAAGATGGCTATCCCTTTCTTACAGATTCCCACAATGCTTGCTGTAGCAACCACAATGCCTTGGCTGATACCTTCATGACTGATCTAATAATCAGGGAGTCCTTTGGTCATTTCATTTTCATGATGGTACCATGACATGGAATATTAGAGCACTCCTCCGATGGCTTTGACTATGCTGAATTTGAAGCCCATCTGCTGATGCATGGTAAAATGCTCAGCAGTGCTCCAGGTTATGAAATGGAACTAATTTTCATGTTGTTTTGCAATACCAAGTATCAATCTCATTAGAACCTTGTCATTATGGGAAAGCACATCACAATCCTTCATATTTACACCAAGATGGGCTCCATGGACAGATTCTGACAAACATATCCCACATGCCCTTGATATCATTACTGGCAATCTCATGATCCAATCACTTGCACTTTCCAAACCATTCACTGAACTTGCCATTCATCTGTGCTATCCAAATGCACAGGATGTCTCTCTCCTCTATCAAAGCCATATCTTCATAAATGTCAACAGGCTGTTCAACACCAATGATCTCAGCAAGTGATGGCTAGTACCAGTCTTACCCATCAAGTGCAAGCTGACTGTCAATCCATGGGATCATATCAGCATTGCATTCAAGCACAAGTTGGCAAATTACAAAAACCTCTCAACTTCAATAAAAATGATATGGCTAATGTCCTTCAAGCAGGCCATTTGCAGGTGACCAAAAATCGTATTTATGGTCTCAGCCCTAATGCAGAAGATCTTCCCCCCCCAGTTCTTGGATGCTAGTGTGAAGTGGCAACTAATTGTTATGCTTATTCTGTATGTGAGCATGAAATGAGTGTAATTTGGAACTCAAGAGGGTAACCTGCTCAAGACAACTTCTCTAGTGAGACCAGGTTATGTTCTAGAGGCTGAAGACATGGAGGTCTGCTCTATAATCCTTGTGTTTTACAATCAAGCTGGGTTATACAAAAATGTGTAGGTTTTGTATAGGGAGATGAGGTTAGGCAGATAAGGTGTTCAAATGAGGGGAGAAATCATAGGGAACAAGAATAACCCTGAATGGAGTAGATTCAAGTTAGAGATGCATTACAGCTGAGCTCTAACTATATATACTAAGTGCTTTAGGGCAGGAGCATCCCTAATAAGGTAAGTAGTATGGGAGGAATTGGAATAAGATGAAGTACATATGGGGAGGATGGGGTTAAGATGAAATACAACAGGTGAGATAGGAAAGAGATGAAACACAGTTGTGTACCTATGCACATAGCCCAATACCAGTGCATGTACAAGAAAGGAAAGAGAAAAGGCCCAGGAAGATCCAGGGAAGATCCAGGATCTGAATGGAAAGAAGCTATGGGTATAGCCATGGATAGCCACAGGGAGAGTGGTGATGGTAGGTTTGGCTGATGGTAGAGTGGATGGAAGGGTGGTCGGCGAGGTGAAGCAGTAATGGAGGGAAAAGGTGGGGCTGAATAGCCACTTGTAATCTACGATTGCATCAAAATCCCCAGACAGGTGGCAGGCAACCATGCCAGCATTTCGACCAATGCTGAACACCCGTCCATGCAGCGCTATGTGACATGGATGGTGCTTGGGCTTCCAGTCCTCGTGCACAAGACACAACAAGTGAGTATCATCTTCCCTCAATGCCATGATGCCCTCACGATTATTGGATTGACAGGGACATTCTATAGGAGATGCATTTTGTCACTGATCATTCTCGTGGAATATGAACAGAATTACGTCATCCAGAATACCATGGAAATGACACCCTCAATGCCCGCTGACAACATCATGATGCAGGAAATAATGGATGACAAGGAGGCAGCAATGCGAATCATGAATAAGCTCAAGGCTGGGATCCAGGTTACTAACACAGCATCGGAGGTAGAGGAAGGGCAGTGGTGGGACCTGGGGCCTGCATGCAGTCTGAAAGCATTACTGTGTGAATTCATTCCATAAATGAATGTTTCAATTGTGTCTAGTATATAATCCCGATTGTATGTAGATGAAGTTCAGCAAGCTATTATGGACCACTAACCACATACTGGATGTGTGATACATAGTGCTGAATCCACTGAATACAAGTTCGACCAAGTTCAGCAAGCTACAATAATGTGGTATATAGTAGATAGTATGCAGTACATCTACACATGGATCTAGTGAAGTGTGTGTGACTGTATAGTATAATTGACAGTACCACCAAACATGTTTGGCATGTTTGGCACATCTGAATGTCTATCTAGTGATAAGTATAGTAGTATGTAGTAGAGTATGCATGGCATGGTTGGCATGAACATTGAGGCATGGAGAAGAGTAGGCAGCGTATGCAGTGACCATCTGAGTCTGAATGGCAAACATTCAAATGTGCTGGACAATATAACACAGGTTTTATTTAATACACATTTCATCTACTATTCTAGTAGGTGTATGGGTTGGCCAAGTCAGCCAGGTGAGTATGTAGGATGCAAGCGAATGTGTCTACCATGCCATGCATTGAGGACACCTCCACTGTCTTCAACCACAGACTCATTGTCTGCAATCTCTCTATCTTGTTGATGAAGTATGAAGGATTGCTGTTGACATCAAACATCAACCCAATGTTTAATCCTGCACAGAACACACAGGCTCAACTTCACCCCTGTTGGATTGGTCTCCTGATGGACCAATTCCCAGTACAACTCATATAGTGCAGCCTCTTCATCACCCTGCTTATGAACACACCTGTTTTCTCTGTCCAGATTCACAATGATGTCAGCAGTAAGTAGCACCTTCAGTTGGTTGCACCATAGGTCCCTGATAAACCAACGGTTATCATTTAGCTGGCGCATTGTGTATGAATGAGGAGACTCTTACCTGAGCTCTTCTAATGTCAAGAAGGACCCAATGTGCTGCCCAATCCACTGCCCGTCTTTCCCATGAAAGGTATGGACAATGTTCACAATGTGTCCACCCACCAAGAAGAACTGCCACTTGCCGATGGTGATGAGAGTGTCAATGTACTCTTGTGACACCTAGGTCTCATTGGCCACATGTGTGAGCCTGTCTGGGTGCAACCATATCTGCATCACACCAAGGCTGTGACACGCCTGATCTACTGCTCCTCCAGATCCTGGGATGGATTGCTTGGGCATGAGCATGAAATCACCGCAGTCACTATCATAGGCTGCGTTTGAGGATGGTGCCAGCAGGTATGTCACAACCATGTTTAAGGATGTTGGTGCATGGTTGCAACCAACCATAGGTGCATGCAGCCATCTTGAGTATCTTGACGGTCTTCCATTTGTTCCCAGCTATGTGGATACTGGGAGCTGGAGGCCATAGGGGAACCACTCAAGCAAGGATGGCAAGTGTGCGCTCGTATTGTTCACACTCTGCCCCATACAGGTCATATGCAGAGTTGGATGATCTGTCTGAATGATGAGTGGATCTTCTGGCATAATGTTTTTTGTGATAAAACACTGGATTCTTTGGCAAATGTCAAGGAAATGGTCATTTGACTCTCTCTGTTTCTCAACAACACCAGACCAGCGCAGCTCCAGGGCCATGAGATATAACCCACCCACCAATGCCACAAGAGGTGTCATTGATGAGGCATGAACAACATCACTGCACCTCAACTCCATCCATACAAGGTTGGTAATGGCATCTCAAGGTGTCCTAAATAAAGGCAGTTAGTTTTTGTTTAGAATAGTTATTGATTTGCATACCATGCCCAATGTCTAGTGAAAGCATGCATAATTTTCCAGTGAAAGCAAATCTTGTACTGTATCTGCTCTGTAGGCAACTGTATCCTGATTGCTGTGAAGAGGGGGCTGTAACTTGAACAGTCTGTCGACAGACTGGTCAGCATATTTCCAGAATGCCATCTGGACAGTCCATGCAATATCCACACAGCTGGTGGATAGTGGAACAGAGGGGTGGGCAGCACCAAAGATCTTGATGGTTGCTTCCTCAAGGATATTGTTGTACATTGAATCATGATCCTGATCTTTCATCAGGGCAACATCGACGGAGAAAACATGGCCATATATCTTCCTCCTGACTACTTGTAAGTACTCGCATTTTTTATCGTTCTGATTGAATAGGAAAGGAGGTGGTTTTCTCACCAAGCATTGACGACCTTTAGATGTTGCCAGTGTTGTGGCACCCTTTGGATGGTGCATTCATTAGTTTGAATCAGATCATAAGTATCTGTACTTACTGGAACAACATTCTTTCTGTGAAATGAGTCTGATGGAGGCACGCTACCATCCACTGGCCATGCAAACTGGTAGAAGTCGGTCCCAACTATAGTATTCATGCTGAGCATGGGGTCACCACAGATTTCAGTAAAGTAATCAGGTACTGGAGCCGCTGGAGTGACCAAAGTGGAAGTCAAGACCTTCCAGCGATTGTGGACAATGACAGGTGTGTTATTCATGCAGCCGGAAGCTAGGCGAATATTGCTTCACAGCACTTTGTAGTGTCCTAGCCCAAAGCAAGAGATGCTGGAGGAAAAGCTGAGATGAAGGTGAAGGTCTCCAAGGTGATGGTGAAGGATAAAGGGAAAGACTGAGCCACTGAGCCAGAGCAGCACAAAGGCCACTGGGTCACTGAGCCTGAACCTGAACTGGTGAGTATCTATGCATTCTGTTTGAATTTGCTAATAACAAGTCTGATTGCTAGACTCTGATGCCCGTTGCTGGTCCATCAAAGAAGACAAAAGCAAGAATGGCATCAATAATGAAGGTAAGTCAATCACAAGGTCATTGATTATACTGACAAAAGGCTATCTAGCAACAGTCAGCGCCAATGAAGATAGATGATGAAGGCCTGATCAGCAACTTCAACTGGCAAGTTAAGGCGCTGGAAGGCGCCATTAAAGCAGGAAGTCACTTTGCTGTCCACACTAGAGGTTGAGTGTGATGCGACAATTGCATTACTAAACCAGTGTGCATCCCACAACATTCAGGCTCAGGTTGATCACCTGAAGCCAGTGGTGCTCCAGGACCTTGATGTCGATCAATGCTTACATGAGGAGATAACCGCCCTTCAGCAAATGTCAGCTCCACTGGAGGACAATATGACAATGTCAATGAGGAGAGTTGGAAAAATCATGGGTCAGTGGGGGGACTGGGGATGTCTACCAATCCCAACTGTTACCTGTGCTACACTAATATCCTTTGTATCTGAATGCAAAATCTACAGTAGTAGCGTTTCCCAAGCATTGATGACATCAACCTTACTAACCCAATTCTCTAATTAATAGTACTCATACAACTCATCAAACTTTTTTTCCCTGTAGGTCAACCAATGTTCCCATATCAGAAAAACATATATGTATGGAGTTATGCCCAATCTCCTGTCATCTATCCCAGCCCTACTAGCCAACATATCATGACTATCAATGTTTCCACCCCACATCCCCCACACACTATACCATCTCCAATATGCCATACAACACAGAGCACCTTCATCTCGCCCTCTATGCCCACACCTATAGCTCCACCATGGGATGAAAAGTGTATGCTTGATTAGGCAAATGTTGGGCTAGAGACTTCAGGCTGACTTCAATGGACTTCGACTACACTCCTTGTACACTCTTGTATGCTTGGTGGTAGATGTTTGGTATACATTAGAAGACTTCAACTGCACTTTCTGTACACTTTATTTTTTGTAGATGTTGGTATACTTCTACTATACTTTTTGTATGCTTTTTGGTACACTTTGTGTACACCTTTTTGATGCTTTCTGCTACACTTCAACCACATTTTAGATTGGCCTTTTATTACCCATGTGTATATGTAGATGAATACACCACTTCAGCAGCACTGACCATAAGTCTGACAGGTTATCACTGACCTAGGGTTGACCAATATTCAGTTCTGGCATTCAAATGCACCAAGGTTTGACCAAACCTACATTCAACTGATTCTGACTCACATCATGCCTTTCTGGAATGGTTCAATAATAGTCGAAAATGTACCTACCAGATTCCAGCAATGTGTGATGTTGTCAGCCACTTTGAACATGAATTCAACGTCAGGCACTGCGGAACATAATGCAATTCATTGGGATATTCTAGTGAACCTATACATTGTATACATCAATCTGACCAGGAGTGAATCCTGCATGATTCCCTACTCCTACATCCCCTTCCTTTGCTCCTTGTGTCTCATTTTCCTACTAATCCGCTTTCACTGGAACTTTCCCATAGCACACTCACCAAGCATCACCAATGCCATGTTCGAGAATGAGATCATCCTCCCACAACCACTTCTGTACCTCAATGACCCCATGTCGGCAAACTCAGTATTCGATCAGCCAGGTGACTGTCAAATACTCGAACCCTCCTGAAGAGGATGATTGGACGCCATCGCCATTTGCCTTACCACATTGTCCAGGTAGCACATTAGCATCTGGTTGCCATTGTGAAAAGGGTGATGATTGATGGGTGCACTGATGGTTGTGGAGGTTGAAGTCCAACAGTGATTGTGCATGAGGTTGGCAAGGAACCACAGCACATGAACAATAAACCACCAAAAATGGAAATTCATTATCAATGTGTTATGTAAAATATGGGTAGGGTTAAAAGTCAGTTGCCAATCCATCTTCTCCATCTTTTCAACCACTGTTCGCAAAATGGTGAAGGATACATGCAGGACAACCAAGCACTGCACAATGTCTGGCTATGAGGTTTAGATGCAAGTCAGTGTGTGTATGATTGTCACTGTTGTGGCCCCAAGAGGGTGGTTCGTGCATTCAACACTCCCAGACACCACAGAGTCATCCTGACTGTAGTGTGAATTGTGCTGGATATGGTGCACAGGAAGCCACATCCAAACAGAACATGCACACAAGAGCTCCCACTTGCAAGGAAATCATTAACCACCTGCCATCTGATGATGCTGAATTGGAGCTCAAGCATCTAGGACTTCCACCATTCCATTTCAGGCCAAGGAGACAAGGACTGGTAGCACATCAGAGTATGTATCATATTTTCCTATAATATCTCATCCTACACTGAGCATCAATGAGCATAGGACCCCAGAGATAATCATGGAAGACATGGATGAAATGGATGAAGATGACAACATGCAAGTGGAAGAGTACCTCATACCCCAGGTGGCAGGGTCAGTATCTAGCCAAGCCAGCAGCGAGATCTCCAGGGGCTCATTAAGAGATCCTGGACCATCATACTGCCTAGACAGATGATCTGTGGCATCAATGTCAATGTTGTCATTATGGGTTCCAAACTTCACATCCCTTGTGATCTCCAGGTCCCCCCGTCCAGAAGCCCTGACATGTGGTATCCTGTCATCACATTGGAGAAACTGTGATTTCGCATTCTGTACATTCCAGACTCAAGTAGGGCATTGAAGAGGACGAATGCAAATGGGAACCTGGGGTGGACAACATGCGATATCACATCGGCACATTATGATGCGATCAAGGACCTCGCTGGATTTGTATACAAGACCAGCAAGAGCAAGAGGGGTGTCAAGGTGCTCATCACAGAATGGATAAGTACCTTTAGTGTTTCACGCTGGAATTGTCATGTGTGGGCTGTTGACACTCTGTGATAGCTCTGGATATTCCTTACAGTCAACAAGTTCGACAGTGGGACTGCCTTCAACATGGAATCCATGCAGTAAGAGGATTTCCGCCATACAATTATCAACCTGCCAAGTCATGCAGAAAGATGGAACAGACTGGCAGCGAATTATAGGCAGAATCAATTATTTGATTGATCACCGGTGAGTCACCTGTATATTCCATGCACAAGAATCAATTACTCCATGCACAGAGGAGATGGGAATGTATATGGCCTTGATGACAACACATTTAGCACATATGAGGCACACATAACCCAGTTGGCCAGCCAAATCCAGTTCTGGCGACCAATCAAGCCAGCAAGAATGTTGGGGAATAAATGAGCAACCATCACCCACCTGCAGATGGTTGTGAAGCACAGCAATAGTGAATGCAGCAATCACGTTATGTTACTGAATTCCAACATGCGCCTTCGAATGTGGAATCACCTGAACATGGTGCCAACCAAGGGCACATTCTGGATGGTGCAGGAATATGTCCCAAGTCTCACCAAGATGGGTGATGGAGAGTCTTCGTTGTTTGTGGTAAAATTATCACTGTTATGCATTCCAGCAAGGCGGACACCTATAGCAATTGGAGGGGCAATCAGACAGACACATTCCTGACATTGGAGGTTCAGTGTGTTATTCCTTTGACTCCATTGAAATGAATTACTAACATTGGGATATCATCAGCCAGATCATAGAGAAGGCCTTCAACCTGCTAAACTTCACAGAGCTTCGAGCGCAGCTGGTCAACCCCAAACCAGACTGGAACACTTTCAAGAGCACGGAAAGAAAGAATTCTACAAATTCATCCTGGACACCTGGAGGAAGCTCTTCCTAAGGGAGACCAGGGAAACCAGTAGAAAACCATCCACCTGTGTGTTTTGTAGGATGGATGTTGGGGTCAAGATCAACCCATCTGGAGAGGGTAGGCTCCAGTATTTCATCAATGAAGTGGAACAGACAACAACAACCAGCATATGGCTATATCACTTGTCTGTGGTAGCATGCAGACATTGGGAGGTATGTTTGCTGTTGTCTTCAGGCAGTGGCTGAAGGACATACAGAATCCTTATATCCTGTAATGTGCTGTAGAATATACACTGAGTGCTTATCTGGAAATAGTTGAGTGTTGGTGATGGTGTCATGTGCAGTATGTGGTTGAAGCTCAATAATTGGTCAAAGGGTTTGGCAGGTTTGGTGCCTGGTAAGGGTTATACCACATGCAAGCACGTATGTGCATTTACTATACATATTACACTAGAAGTACCTGATCTAAATCAAGTAATGAGCACATTATGCTCTTTCTCACATACAACATTCCACCATGTTTCCACACATGTCACATTGCGTAACCATGATGTGGCATGTGAACATAATTATATCAAGTGCTGAACATAGTCAAACCATGTTCGGTGCCATGGTATGACGGTTAGAGGTATAATGGTGCATATGCTGGAAGAGCACCTGCATTTTTCGGTGATGTAATGCATCGAACTGAAGGAACACGAGTCAAACTTATGTTTGGCATGCCAAACATGACCTAAACTCAAGCTGGATGTGCCAAACATCAATGTGCTCCAAATACTACGAACAATCTGTGTCAACCTATATGCACAAATCTACTATATGAATGCTGCAACTATTTCCTTAACATCACAGCATGGCCCAGAGTCCTACCAGCACCCCTTTACCAGGTCCATGGCTGCGTCTGTGATGTTCAGTGCTTCCTTCAGTTTTGGCAAGATCCACTCATCTGGAATTTTCTGCCCCATTGCATTCACTTTCTGCAGGGCTGGAGCGACCACCATTACATCCCAGGTGGCATGCTCCTCTGCCCCCTTGATGAGAGTAACAAGGGCAATCAGCAACTTTCTGTAGAATACCTCTGTGGAGTGGGAGTTATGTGCATTAGCCCACCCAATGCTCTTGTGTGGGGCTTGGAAGGCCCATAACCTAGTGATTGTTGAGCAGAGGATTCAGCCCACTTGTTTGTGGATCATGGATATAGGTGATGGAACTCCTACCTAGCTCCTGCAACCTTTTGGGCGTCCATTTACCATCCAACAAGTCGCTTTCAATTTCATCAGGGTCCAATGCACACTCTGATAATGCATCAATCGATTTCTCTGGCATTCCATCATTGCTGTCATCATAGCTCTCAATGGGGGAAGTTGTGGGGTCTGGGTTAGATTCAAGTGGTTCTGTGAAACCCCCGATGTCATCAAATGTCAGTATTGGTGAGGGAAATGTGGACCATGCATTGAATGAAATATGACCAGCAATTATATATATAATCCAAATTCTACTTATGAGCGGGAAGTCCACCAACAAGTGATGGATTGAACTCCATCACCTTCATCTTTTCCACTTGCATTCCCTCATCCTCCAGTTCCTTTTCCTTTTCCTGTACGATCTCTATCTCCTTTTCCTTCTCCCCTTCTCCCTTCATTTCACTTCCTCTTTCTCCACTTACTTGACCACTATTCTCCCGTTCCCAGCATACTCCCTGCTGAGCTAGGGGTCCTTCACTTGTGGTCCGGTTGTTCATCTTCATCATCCCTGTCATCGTCCATCCTGTCACATTTCCTCTCTTGCAATTTGGCCGTTGCTGTAGGTATAGGTGAGTAAGCATGAGTCAAACACTTGGATGAATGATTGAGTAACCTTCAACATGTGATGTGTCTATGGAATATGACAACCGATCACACTAGAATAGACATAACAGGGAACATTGGCTGGTCTACATCCATTACAGACTGTTGTGATGGTTCCTCCCCTTCTGAACCATCTTCGCCCTTGTCCCAGGCAACCCATGCTGAGACTGTGCAATGTAGTTCAATATACTGCACGGAGGCCTGCATGAAAATTGGCTACTCACTCCAGTCAACATCCAACGGACACCCATACCAATCTTCCACTTAGGCAAATCATCTGTGTTGATATTGGCAGTGTTCTATGTGAATGGCATGCCCTCCAGCCAATTTGGCAGGCGGTGCTTATATTCACTCCAGTCTAATCAGTGAATGAGTCTGCTGAATGTCTGTACAACAGGGAACATTTACTGAAGTTGTTCCAGGACATGCACTCTCTGTTGGTAGGGTACAGCCATCAAAAATGTGTTATGTTCATTGGATCATATGAGCCTTCTGAGCAAGAACTCTGTGATCAGGAATCCCTCAAAGTGCCACGACTGGAACAGTGCAACTGCTTCCAGCAATATCAATACAGGGGCAGATGAGCAACTCCAAAACATTGTCCAGGTGGACAATGTTTTTCAGGATGGTTGGTATGAGGTCCTTGTATTTGCATGCTTGGGCTGGGTGTGAGGATTGTACATGTTTGCCTACATGAGCTCAAAGACACCAGGCATGTCAGTTTCTTGAATGGAATACTGGACCTGGAATATGTAGTCCTTGTGGAGGTCTGTGATCATCAAAGTGGGCCAGTAATAGTCCAACATATTGATGCAGATGGACTGGCGCCTGTGTCAGCAATTACTCGATAATGAGAGTGGGAGTTGGGAAAGATCAGGGATACAATGATAACATGGACCCTTAAACATACTAGTAGCACAGCCTATTGCACTTCCTAAAGCGAAACACAATTGATTGGTAGTCTATCCGACTAGTCAACCAAATTTGTATATACCCTATTTGGGTATCCCTAACCCCCTAGAGTTGCTCAGCATTTGTTTGGTTTTTGTTCAACTTTTGTTCAACATATGTTCAGCGCAGTATCCATAGCTATCTATAACCATTACAATATAATCCATCAGGCACAAGTGTGAACAATAATAATAATGAAGCAATATCAATTATGTGTGTTCGTGTTCAATGATGCGAACCTGTAATACAGGAAACATGGGCGACAGGTGTGAAGCTTTCCATTTGCACATTGTTCAATATGAACATCAGGATTCACATTGGACCTGTTTGATGCCTGTCATACTTCGTGAACAAGTTGGAAAGGACTCGGACTACCAGCTTGTGGATGGTCTGCAATTCTATGGACACATTAGGGAATTTGGCAAATACATTTGTGATGGTCCTTAGACAGTGGATAAAGAATATTAGAAATCCATATATATATTGATCATTTGATGCTGTATATTTATTCATAGTGTTCTGCCTGTGTTCGGTGGCCAGGTCCATCATTCTGTTTATGTGCAACCTCCGTTCGGCATTGGTTCAACATTTGTTCAGCGCAGTATACATGGTGATACTCGGTTGTCTAATGTATCTGCATAACTTCCACAGCTTCTAAGATACATTCAGCATATTATCAGACCCAGACCACAAAGACTTGGTCGAAATGCTGGCATGGTTGCCTGCCACCTGTCTGGGGATTTTGATGCAATTATAGAGTAGTGCAAGATGTGTTAGGTGCATCATCAAGTAGGAGAGAAAGTGTCCACCAGATGTCACACCATTCTGCGATATGGTTCACACCAGGAGGCTGGATGCTGTACACAAATCAGTATGTTGGGTTGTTTGGAATGTGGGGTGGAGGTGCCTACAGTGTGTCACCTTTGTGCAGAACCAGCGCTCCAAATGGGATGTCTGGAAGTCGCATCTCCAGGCCATCCATGCACAATGTGTCCCATGCCTCAAACAGAGACTTCCTAGTAGTGTTGGCCTAGCCCGGGGTGTCGACATATACCCATATCTTGCTTCCAGACATGCCTGAGATGTAGGTACAGAGGCTGCACGCGTCATTATGGGCATAGGTGAGGATAGGTGAGGAACCCTCTGTGCATCATCAGATCCCAGCCACGGATGCTCTCCATGTCTCCTGAGATCGCCTGTAAACTTTTTGTGTTCCTTGCCAGGAGTTACTGCAGCTGGTGGAAATGTTAGTTATGTTGCTACAGTGCACAATTGAGGTAACATACTCTGTATAATTATAGATTGGGACAGTGTAGGATGATATATTTGTATTGCCTCCACACTGAAGTCCAGCAATGGGTTTGGCTCCCAACCTCGCACCAAGACTGCACACCCCCTTTGATAATGCATCTTGAATCTTCGAAGTCAGGACTAATAGGGCCCATGCATCACCAGTGTCATATATGTGCCAGCTCAACGACGATTGGGCGGCCTGGGCTGTACATCATTTGATCCTGTGCACGAGATGCCCATGATATCTCTTTCACAGCCTCGACGTGTGAATTACCGGGGCATTTTACACACCATGTCGCAGAACCATGGGGCATACGTGCTCACCCCCAGGTGGGGCCATTCCACAACCATGGTACCCAACAGACATGTAATCTCTGCACACAGAGATTGCATTGTTGGTGTGGCTGGCAGTTGAATGTGAGTTGGTATAACACTTGTAAAGTGTTGGTACCTACGTCGCCGATGTTTGGGGTTCCGAAAGCCAGAGGCACCAAGTCCATCATCTTGTGGGTTGGCTGCATTTGTATCAGATTCAGATTCTGGGTTGGCCTTGTGTTTCCCCTTGTTTACTCTCTTGCTCACATGTTCCATCATCATCTGAGGTCCATGGATAAACATAGAAAATCATTCATGCCCTTTGTGTCCCTCTCCTGTGTCGCCGCCTCCTTGCCCTTCTGCTTTCTCATTACCGTTGGCTTCATCGCTGTGACCACTGCTGTGGCTTTTGATTCCTTTTGTAAGGCCTTCAGTGTAGGCCTGCGTATACACATTGGCAGGGTGGCCTGAAAATGTATTTGCATTTCCATTCACATGCACACAAAGTAGTATGTCTGACATCACTTACTGATGTTTGTGCCACTGCCTGTGTCTTGGCGTTGTGTCTTGGCGTTCATTGTCTGTGTCAACGCCACGTCCTGGCACCCCATTGGTTCCAAGGTTCAAACTGGACTGATAGTACATACCTGTGGGATGCTACAACCTGCATGGTTTCTGTCGATTCCAATGACAGCATGGATCTTCGACAGAACCCCAGCTGTCATGTCATCCGTGTCTCCAAGACCGAGCATATGTCTTACGGCAGGCGGCTAGGCATTGTGCATGCCTTTGTGCACCACTAATTGTAGGCCTCAGTCAGCATATGGCGATGTGTAAAGCTCATCGCCATCGATGTCGACTCGAGCAGCAGTGATTCAGATGGGGTCCACCTTGCCCAATGATTTGCCACCTTGAACGATCCAGTTGGCGGGACTGAAGTACAAATCCCCAGATCGATGTCCAGAGGTGGAGCAGTCAGGAGACTGCGAATCATGTGGAATATGGTCAGTGTGACTGGAAACATGCCTTCCGAAGTTTCAGGTTCGAAGGTTGAATATTCTGACATTGCAATGTTGTGATTGGTGCTACTAAGTTTCCATGGTGTATAAGTGATCAGGATGGTTGATTGTTGTTCCACGTTCAGTGTGTGCATCTTTATTATAAATGGCAAGCAGTGTTATTTCTCACTTTGGGATATGGGGTGAAACTACATCTGGTGACATGCAAGACTTGTGACTAAACATTATGAACAACACAGCACCAGATCCGATGGTCTGTGAACACCATATTACTAACTAACCTACACAATACAATTGCGGCAGGACATTAGTTCGGCACATGTTCAACACATTTTACTACTCCATATAAATTTCCTACACAGCTAGGTGTCAGTCGAACATATGTTGGACATGGTTGTAGAAGGAGGGGCATACATTATTTCTACATATCAAAACAATACAATTGTGGTGGGAGATTGGATATGCCACAACATATAGATGTTTGAGACATTGTATTACACCATATTCATTTCCTACAGAGGTAGCTATCAGTCAAACATAGTATTATGTGAGTGTTCGGTATATCCACTGGATGCAGTGTTTGCGATGTTTTCACATTGTGCCACTGGTATTAACAATGTGGCAGGAGCGACATGTAAGCAAAAGGGCTATTACTACAGGATATGAGGATTAAGAATGTCCATCAACCACCGCTTGAGTACCATCACGAAGGTGTCTGCAAATGTGCCCATGGTTTTTCTGGAAAAATGATACAACCATAAGCTCATGTTGGGAGTACACTCTACTCATTTACGAAATAATTAGGGTTCGATGTTCCGATCCTGATGCTGATATCCAGTCGGCAAAATACGCAGAGTGAGAGCATCCATGGGCTCCGGTGTGCTTGGTTTCACGCATGATGAGTGATTTCCAAGTCTGCATGATGAATTCATAGAACTCTCGCTTGGCTTGCAGTCGAACTGGCGCTGTGCCCGACTGTGGATTTACAATTTTGCATCGCAGCACTGCCATGTCAAGTGGCAATGTTGCCTGTTGAACGATTCGACTTGTTGATGCTTCTGTCAGAAATCAGATATTGCATGCATGGGAAATGACACCTATGCTACATCCTCCAAAGTGAGAAACTCAGTAGTTTCACTGCCAACCCATTCACCATTGTGCACATTGTACATATGCATCACAGCGATTATCCTGCCACCAACGACGAGCGCCCTCCATTCCCTGATACATTCCAAACTGGGCAATTGGTCTTGTGCCATCCAGAACGTTCCATTGCTTGTGATGGTATTCAGATGCTCCCAGGTGCGATGGTCAGAACTTGCGGACGGCAGCAGAACGTGCGTTCTGCATTCAGTGAACTGTGACTCCACTTTAGCACTGCTTCTCCACACTTAAGAATCCTTGTGCATGGTGCATATCTTCCAGGGTTTTGAGTGATAAGTTGAAGGTGGCAAACAGTTGTCCATTTGTCTGCAGCATGATGCGTTAGCCATATTGGAGGCCAGATCTGGTTATGGCAGGCTAGCTGAGCGACATGTGCCTTGTACGTTGCCAGGGATTGTTGATCCATGCTGTATGGGTTGTCAGCATCGCTATAGAGCACTGTGAGTCGTGAATGACTTTAAATTGAATCTTAGATGTATGTACCATTGGCTGGTCGAATAGTCAATTCCACCAATGATGCAGTCCATTTGCATCATTGTAGTCCATCCATTCAGGTGCTTTGGAGGGTCCAGTACGATATCATGACACTCCTCCCACCTCATGAATGTGACATGAAATGCGGCATCATCTTTGAAGTCGTTCACCACCAAGAGTAGCCAGAGCTACACTTCAGATTGGTGGTCATCTCCAGAAGCTTGAATGACACTTACCCATTCTGTGACGTTCATCTGATCTTTAATTAAGCATAATGGCCAGGACAGCTGCTGTCACTTTGGGATGAAGCCCGATATCTGCCGCATGCCATCCACACGCCCCACCATCCCTAACCCACAATGGAGATGTCTTCTGGCCCTTACATCACAGTCATGGATGCAGACCTTGTATCCTAACATTTTGTGGTATCCCTGCGTCTCACCATTGTCGTCAGTCTTGTTTGTCCTTTTTGGGGCCATCATATACTAACAAAGCTGTTGAGATGGGATGGAGAGGTGAAATGTTGCTCAAAGTGCTTATTGTGGACATGTGGTACCACATTACATAAGAATGTTCATTTGGTTTCCTTTCATAGTTATTTCATCACAGATGAAACTGGCTTGTCCATGATGGGAAGCCATCACGATTCCAGTGCCCCATCATCCACTCAAACCATTTCTTCCAATGTTTTCTGTAATGGCCAAGGTTCACTACCCCAACCATGTTCCATGCATGGCAAAGCTTTCGCGCCTTCTGACAACGATGAGGGACATAATTCCATACGAGGACTCGACTCTCATCGGCATCCGTCTCCATGGGCAATGTGTATGTGTCCTCCCCAATCACTATCTCGACCACATCAACTGCCTCTTTTGGCGGGAGGACACCATCCTCCTGGTCCTCCCTCCACAAAGACGACCTCG
The DNA here is from genome assembly GCA_038090655.1 of Gastroboletus turbinatus. Classification (NCBI taxonomy): domain Eukaryota; kingdom Fungi; phylum Basidiomycota; class Agaricomycetes; order Boletales; family Boletaceae; genus Gastroboletus; species Gastroboletus turbinatus. Next base: position 35,808 of record JBBPND010000046.1, read on the forward strand.
ACATCCCAGCGCCACTGGAATGCAACCTCCAGATGGTGTTGTGGTACATGGACAACATATTCAATTGCATAGCAGCAGAGGCAGACCCGAATATAACTGATGACACTCCCTTCCACAGTGATGTGTTTGACAGCTACCCTCATCATGAACCCACAAATGTCACGAAATTCCGACAGAAGTATGACACCAACATAGATCGCAAACATGTCGACAAATGTGGTGAGTAATCCCTTCACCCATGGTCTTGCAGAATTGCCAACATTGGATAGATTGGAAAGGCTATGAGGAAGAACTTGGTGGGATCCTGACTGGCCCGGATGAAGGGAAAGATGGCAGGTCGGGGATGTTGAAGATGAGCTGGATGATGATGAGGTACATGTGGTGAAAAGGGAAGGGGCCGAAAGGACATGCCAATGAGAATGACCAGGGGGAACAAAGGAAAGGAAAGGTGGCGGTGCATGTTGGATGAACACAGAGAGTGAGGAGGGCAAAGGTGGACGAGAAGGGGAAGGGGGATGAAGATGGGAAGGGAAGGGAAAGGGGGAAGGGAAAGGGGGAAGGATGCTCCAAGTTGGTCGTCCTCTCAAATGACAGTCTGAACATGTAGCCATTTCTGTGCTCTTCTCATGTTATTATGGTCACTGTGTGTGTATTGGAAACACAGATGAACACAGACGAACAATTGAGCATACATTGTACAGAATAATGTCTCACCTCAAATGAATGTAGGTTGTCTGTGACTGCCAAAGGAAAGGGCTCAATTGACAACCATGCTTGGCAGTGTCGAACCTACTAGTTCAGCAGTGTGAAATTGCTGTTCAGATTGACTGGTCACCTTTTGTCATGGTTAACATTGTTTTGTTGTTGTTGATCTTATGTTCGGCAGTGTGAAACCTACATTGGGATCAACTGACCAGCATTTGTCACAGTTAACATCATTTCATTGTCGTCGAACCTATGTTTGGCAGTGTTGAACTTACATTTGGATGACTAACCACCTGTCATGCATGGTTAACATTGTCGTTGTTGTTGATCTTAGGTTAGGTTAGTGTTTGGCAGTTCGAACCTACATTCGGAACAACTGACCACCCTGGATCATGGTGAACATTGTTTTGTTATTGTTGAACCTACATTGGGATGAAATTGACTATTTGTCAGCAGCAAACATATCTTCCTGTGCTCTACCATATGTATGTTTAACTCTAAGAGTCAAGAATAGTGTGAATTTGCAACGCTGCTACCATGTTCCACAATCTGGTCACCACATGCCGACCAGTGTGGCAAGTTTCCATTTTGGGTGTGACAGCATGTGGTGTATTATTTGGATCAGTGGAATTTCATTTATTATGTGCTCAATTATGCATTGCTTCTGACTACTGGTCATAGAGTCAACCTCCCCAAGATCTATTGTGAGCATGCTGTTGGATTGCTCTGGTGTCTCTCCCTGGTCATTTCCCTCTACAAAAGGTTTGGCACCAGTCAGAAAAAGAAGTTCAAGGCCTTTCACCCATCCCTCCTCCACCTCTGGCCCTCTCTCCATCAACGATGATGATCTTCTTGAGTGGCGCAATCCAAATATCAACCACTACCTCACAGCTGAATTTCTGCTCAGCTGTCATAAGCCATCGCTTTTGCGCAAGTTTCAGTTGATAGGTGAGACCAACATTGAGTGCATTGTGGAATTAGGTAAGTCCTAATGGTTAGCCCCATTATCCAGACTGATTGGAATGTCAGATTGGACCCAGTACAAAGATCGTATCCATCTGAAAGTTGAATGATGCAAGTATATGTATAACATCAACAGGGTGCCAGGCACCGAGATGGAACATCTGTGGGACTTGGTGGAGGAGCATTACACTCGCCTGTTGGATTTTGAATGGAGTACATATTCCATTCTGTCTCATTCACCAGCTCTCTGATTCACGTTTTAAATTTACACAGTAGCCGATAGCATTGGGTGGATGTGGTATTCAGATATTCAGTCTATGATTCACAACAATCTGAAAATTCACTATAGGACTGTGAGGATGGAAACAACAAGGACATGGAAAATGGTTCAAATGTGGAGAAAATAGGTGAGGGAGGGCACAAGGAGAAAAAGGATGAGGTGAAGGAGGCAGAGGAGGAGGAGAAGGAGGAAGAGGAGACAGAGACAAAGGAGGGGGGGGCAATGAAGGTGTCAAGGTGGACAACGAGGAGAGGAGAAGGCAGATTTGAAAGGAGAGAGGGTTGGAAGCACCCAGGACTACATGGATGTGGATGGGGCATTTGGTCCCAAAGGTGTGTCTGTATTTCATTTCCTTTTCCTGATAGCTGCTAAAAATGCTTCACTTATCACCATGGCCTGCAAAATTGTCCAACAGATATGATGAATGAACTACACACCCTGCCAATGTTTACACGGCATTTGGACGATCCTTGTGATGTCATTGAGCTTCAACAAAAATTGCTGCATCTTATCATAGACATATGAGTCACATCTGTGAAATGGTGCATAATGAGGTATGTAGTGCAAATATGGTACACCTGAAGGACTTCAACGTAGTCAAACTACTCTCTTCACATAGCACAAAAACAACTGCATGACCCTGCTATAGTACCCAGAAGATGGGTGGGGGCGCCCCGGGCCCCCCGGATGGGTAGGCGGCCAAATGGATGCATAGGTGCCCCACC
>JBBPND010000047.1:0-37495 GCA_038090655.1 Gastroboletus turbinatus
AACTTCATTAGTGTTGACTAGAGTTTATCTGTGTTTATTTTGTTGACTAAAAAGGAATTACCCCTTTTGGTTGAATAGCCCCTATCCGCACTTTTACTATCCTAAAGCCTAGCAACCTTCTAGTATTGACTACAGCTTCTCAAGTGCATAATCACCAGCGCATTACTTTACTAACCAGACTACCACCTGAAGTGTATATTCAATTATCTAATCTTTAAATGTCAGTTGAGGATTAGCAAATAAACCACGTTATTGACTACACTAAGTCTATCCACCAACTCAATCCTAGTAGATTCTAGTTATTGTTTTGTCCAGAAGATATAACCTATCCCTAGCTCATAGTGTTTCAACCATGGAAGGCAAAGCATAAGTCTGGGGGAATACAAATATATTTTATTCATTTCCTATTGCTGAGCCTAAGTAAAAAGACACATCATGGGGAGTCATGTTGGGGTTTCTGGGATCAGTCCAGGATTACCACCCTTCTAGTGGTCCAATTAATATTGAGGTTCATTTCCTGAAGCCATGGCAATCCAAGTATGATGTTGTCAGAGCCACAGTTAATAATGAATAGGATTTATCATTCTTTGACTTCACCAACATGAAGGGTGATCATCACCTGGTAGCATATGATCCCTTCTTTATTGGAAGTGCCATCCACATTCCTGGCCTTGAGTGGTTTCTGAAGGCAGGTAGTGGGGAATCTATTTCAAGCGATGAAGTCGCAATCTATGAAACATCTGGTGGTACTGCTGTCAATCAGGATGGTGGTATTGATGATTTTCACTCCCTCCTGTGTGAAAACTGAGAGGGGGATTTCTATTGAAGAGCCTTTGGAGTCAGATACAAATACATGAGCAATAACTAACAGAGGAGGAGACATTGAGACATCCCTCCAATCTAAAAACCCTGAGCAGGTTCTATTTTGGTCCTAGCAGCCATTTCTTCTTCATTTCCTGAGGCTTCATCATCATCATTATTGAAGCACATTTTCATGACCTCTGCTTAGGGAACGTTCCTACCCTGGAGCCCAGCTATGTTGTAAGAACCATATGAGGGGTAGAGGATGAGGGCCAGAGAGAAAACTTCGAGGTGCCACCACATGAGTGATTGGAGAAACAACATCCCTCCTTGTGACCAACAAAACACTGGTTCTTCTGCATGTGGTCAGTCCATTGGGCAGGGGAGAGTCAGATGAAGTCTACATCCATGGTGTTGGGGTCACACCAGGGATGGGAGAAGGTGGGGGATTGGGTTGAGAAGATGAAGCTTTTGCCTGCATGGAGGTCTTTGATATGTTGTTGTTGTTGTGCAAATTGGGTGGCCTTGGAAATCCAGTTGGTGAGGATGTTGGAAATGTACTTGCAGCTAAGAATATTCTTAGTGAGTTTGGGATGGAGGCTCTTGATGAACCATTCTATCAGGGGGGCCTGTTCCTTGATACCTGCCTTTCCAGCAGTGATATCAAAGTCGGTAGTATAAATTTCGAATCTCAGAGGATTCTGGAAGTCCTGGGAGAAATTGTCTAGTTTCATCCTTGTGCATTCTGCAACATTGTACAGCTAGAAGGCTTTGCCAAAGGCAGCAACCAGCTTGATGAACATCTTATCTTCCTCCTTCACTGAGTCATTAGTGATGCGGAGGTACCAACCTTCAGAGAAGATATGCCCTCTTTCCTTGCTCATATTGTTGAGGAGGGTCAGTGTGTGAGCAGAGTCATTATAAAACCATCTATTCATACCAAAATATGTGCTCATGGCTAAGATCCATTAGGTGGCATTTTCAGGCTCCCTGGAGAAGTCATCAGGGAGACCAGCTTTAATCTTGGAGTGGAGTTTGGTGACATCAACATCTATTGCATTGGAGGAATCATATGATGAAGAGTCATTGTCAAAGGTTTCTGTAGGGGGATCTAGAGGGTGTTCCATGATTTCTTTGGCTTCAACAGTTTGTGGTGGTGATGCCAAAAGCAAAGATAGAGGTGGAAGTGAAGCAAGAACAACTTCTTTTCCAAAGGGTAAATGTAGGGGTTCTGAGGAAGACGGTACAGGGGATGACAGGCAGGGGGTTGTTGGGTCAGACTTGAAGGAGCCATAGTCTGGTTCTGGCTCAGGGGACGGAACCTGGAATCATCAATAGGAAATGGTAATATGGGGAGGGAGAGTTGCCTGTTGCTAGATCAAAGGCTAAGGGACAATCTAGTTTCTTTGTTATGCTTAGAAGTATAGACCTAGTCTCAGTGTACTTTCGGTATAGTATGAGACATCAAGGATGAGTGCTATTCTTGCACAAGGAATAGGGGTCTCACTATCTAAGTGCACACACAAAGACTCATGGAAGTGAAGTAGGAACTACACTTGAATTGTGTAGAACTAGATACCGACTACTGTACTTGGGTGATGTTATTTATAGAGTTCTGGAATATGCACAGACCAAGTGCACACAGACTGAGCTACATCTGCAAGATAAATGAAATGAAATATGCAGTTGGTAAGACTTTGACAACTTACAAACCTTCATGACCGTGGGATGGACACATCTGATTGGCCAATGTTGTAATATTGCATGTTGTGGTTAGAGATCATAGAGATCATCAAGACTCGACCAGGATGCTGTACTATCAATCATATCAACAACACAGAAAAATTATATTGTCTATTGAAGCTGCATACTGCTAGTACACTACAGTAATCAGTTGTGCAAAGTATGAAAAGTCTCCTTGTTGGCAAAAGTGTTCAAAAAGTAGTGCACATAACCGTCCATGCATGTTTTGCTACTGGGGGGTATGTTATGAAAAATGGTATCAAAGACAAAAATGAACTCCAGTAGCTGGACTAAATACATCAGGGGAACAATGCCAGTTGCAGGAGCTATCAAAGGATCCATGTATTCAACTTGGTGGAGGCCAATACTTTGTCGACTAGCAGACATGGGAATAATGCATGTAGCAAAGAAGTGTGGCAGTGAGGTATGGTGGTAGCATGCTCTTGGTTTTCAGCATGAATACCACATGAACTTGAGCAATGTCTAAAAATAAAGGCGACAAAAATTACAACCTAAATCATACCATACACATCACTGTCTCCATGGTGAAGCAGCACTGGATCACAGTGTCCAAGGGGTATTCTTCCAAGGAGGGATTGTTACAGTCAGTAACAACACTACATGCTTATAATGGACTTAGTCATTTCCTTGATTCTTTTCAAGTCACATGACCAAACCTGTTACACTTGATCCAGGTAGGGACAAGAGTAGACTTCCTGAGGCCTAGTTGAAGATGAAGATGAAGGGTCGATGATCTGAAGACAATTAATCAATCGGAAGTTCTGACGATAGTTGATTGTCATGGGGGTCAAAGACTCAGAAGGCTCAATGTCATTTATGATAATGAGGTTAAGGTAGCATTCACTCAAAGTAGAACAACGACTTATGGACCAGAGGTTCAAAGAACAAAGTATATAGACCAAGTAAGAAAGTAGATCTAAGTTAGAGAGAATACAAGGAGAGAAGATGACCAGTTTATATACTACTGCCTATTGATGATGCAAGTGGAAAAGGAACCCAATAGAACATCGGAGAAGGTATGAGTAATACAACTTGTAAAAAGAAAGAAGAACATTGAGGAACAATGTTAAACTGTGTGAGTAAGAATGACCAAACAGGGCAGGAACAGCTTGGTCATAGTCCATTGCAGGAAGAGGCATAAGACGAAGACTAAGCCAGAAGGAACAAGTAAGACGAAAAAAGTAAAACATAACAAAACCACATGACATCCCTTTACTTCTTTATTTCCTTCAAACGTGCAGGCTAGTCTGTTAGTCATAGGATACATACTGCACTTGTGCAATGGACCATATAGTTATATTAATTTCCATGTCCATCTCCATGTTGTGCACACTTCTATTCCATTTCCGCTTCTTCCATTCTGCCATAGCTTGCTGTTGCAGCATGTCATGCTTCTCTTCCATATGATCTAACACATGTTCTTAATCTCCGCTACCTCATGCCATACCCTATGCCCTACATCAGTAGATCTGATACAAACATATATATACCGTAGTATGCTATGTTGCCTGCATCCTGACATCTGACTGAATATTCCTGATAGTCAAGAAAATGGGATGCATTTGGAGACCACCATAGGCCATATGATGGGAGTTTTATCAGAAGCTAGAATGATGGGTACCATCATCGCTCCAAGGGGAAATTTGTCCTGATGTGCAATTGACACAATGTTAGCTGTTAATCACCTAACACTGCCAGCATTGATTACTCACTTGGATTGTGTGAGCATGTGTTCCCATAAAAAATTCACTGTACTCACACTCCATACCACACATGATGGTGTGGGGGTTATAAGTCATGTATTTGGTTAGCATCAGTTTGGAGAAGAGATCTCTGATGACTTTGAGCCCATCACATCAGATCAAGCAGGCATCCTGCAGCATTTCAAATCCCTGTATGTCAATCTTTGTAGACTTCCATTGCATGCCTTCTGGAAGGGCTGCAAGCCAAGCATACATCTGATCCATGTTTTGAAAAGATGGCCTTGGTTGGGTTTCAAACTGCTCATGACTGGTGGGACTATGACCAACACATTTAGTGTATATGCAATGCACCCATGGGAGCTTCAGAAACTTGGATACTTGTGTTTTAGTCATGTTCAATGCCAGAAATTTGGCCAGTGACCATTTGCCCTCATTAGCAAATGGATAGTGAATCTGATGCTCACAACATCACTTGTGCTTGTATTTCCTCAAGTGGTCTAACAGTGTATCACCTTTTTCATAGACAAGTCCTACATTCAGGTGGAATTGACCAGAAACATTGGTTTCTCGTGGGCCTCACACAAATGCAGGAGGGGTAGGAATTGCGAATGAATCCTCCATGTAGTAACTGATAGAGAGCAAGCTGATTGATTTCAACAAGTCTTTCAAAGTCAGGTCAAAGTCAGATACTATACAGCTCCAACTGTGCTGTATGTAGCACAGCCACCCCAACCCCAACCACCAAGCACTTGTACATATCACATCACAACATAATTGAGACACCTCAACTCTCTCCCTTAGTTGCTACCTCTTTCAATTCCTCCTCTTTGCCCAGTCCTATTATTTGTTGGTCCAAATGTCAAGTTACCACATCTCAACAACCCACATCTCTCCTCTCCCAGCAGGAGCCCCCTTTCCTTTCACAGTGATATTTATTTCCTACTGTAGAAGCACGAGCCCATCCACTATTTCTACCAGGGTTCACAAAGCATATTTCTCCTCCCTGTTTCATTCTCACCCACATACAATCAATGTGACTCCTCTGGAGCTTCATATTGCATTGTGTTCACTCAGACTATCATCTCCTTATAATATAATAGGTCTCCACAAGATGTAAAGTGAATAGTCTACCAATAACCTATCACTATTTGGCTTTTTGACCAACTTCACTCCAACCAACCCAGGCCAAGGATTATTATTATCAGTGCTCTCACTGATATGCCTTGCATAGTGCTAAAGAGTGCATACAAGTTCAAGCTTGCAGATTGTGAATGCATCATACACTGGGTTGCTCTTGCTGGGGCTGAGCTCAAATCTCTGGAATGACACCAAAGCCTTATGAATGACATGAAGGAGACCCATGAGAAGAACCTTGCAGCAGCTAATAAGCAGCTGGGACTCCTGAAGACACTACTTGGATTGAAGCATTCCTCCACTGATGTAGCAGGGAACAAGTATCTCCAGCAGGCCACATGCAAGAACAAGTTGTCAGAACTTCTAGTAGTGAATGAGGAGATAGGACACATTCAGGAAGCCACCCAATCACAAAGCTGCAGATGGAACCATGTGCCATTTGGGGAGACAAGTGAAGATAACAATAATGATGACAGCGGAGATCAGGGACTCTGATGTTCTGCTCATGGTTCCTTCAATTCTTCCAACTGAATAATTTGAATCTGTACAAGTTTGTATTCTAACAATTTCATGTAATCATATATAATTGAATGGCATGAATGCATGCACCTTTGCTCACCCCATTAGATTCAGAGTCTCATACCTCCAAGAGGTTGAGCAGTAAATCCCCTCATTTCATCAATCACTTGTTGCTAACACAACAAAGGACTATCCAAGGCCCATCTGTGATGCATGTCTCCTTGGCTTACAAGGAGAATTGTGCAAGGATCCTGAGGAACTGTCAGAATTTCACTGGCCCCAACTTCAAGCAGGCCCTTCAACTTCAATTGTGTTGTGTTTCCCAGTCAGAGCTGAGTTCAACCATTTCAACACTGAACAAGCCCAGGAGGTGTTTGGAAATATCTGGCATGTGATCACTAACCATTCTGGGCACCCACTAAACCCTGCTGCTGGTTACATTTCTCCTCCCATCCAGCCCGTTCGTCCCAACATCCAGTACGCCAATTGATTCAGTGATCGCGAATTGAACATCATTACTGTACATTCCTCTTTTTTTTCCCTTATTTATTGCATCTACTAACTATACTACCTTACAGGGTGCAGATACTAGCCTCACTGCACTCATTGACATGAAACTTGTGGCCACCTTCCACCAACACCACAGCTGCAATCCCACACCCCAATCCATGCTGGTTACAAACCCATTTCTGTTACAAATCCACTCCCAGGTCCATCCAGCACCACCAGCAATCATCCATCCCCCCCAATATCCCACCACATCCATACTGATTCAGAGGTCCAGGCACCACTGCAACCCATTGTGTTGAGCACATCCAAAAAGAAAAAAATGTTGATGAACATGAAAGCTGAAATTGTTTGATTGATGGCAGTTAGGGTTGCCCCACTGAACTGCTCAGTTCAGAAAGAGATGCACAAAAGTGCAAAGTCAACTGGGATGCAGCTGGTCACTGGTGGAGCTCAAGCAATTCCACCTAACAACATCAAGCATGGAATTACACAGATGATGGCCACCATCTGATGCCACTGGAAGGAGGATTGTTTATCAATGCTTGCAATCTGTTATGAACTCCATGATCTTGAGGGACCTGCTGACACAGAATCTCAGAAGCAACACTGCAAGAACTGAATCAAATATCTGCTTGACAACTTCAACTGAACCTCATTTCTCTTCAAAACTCTTTTGAAACTATATCCTCAACATGTTTTTATTCAACCACTTCAACTTTGCTGCACACCTCGATTTGGTCGAACAAATGGACATCATTTATTACTTTGCAGGAGCCTTCATAATCAGTGCTTTCCATGACCTCAAAGAAGGGTGTTTTGAACCCCGAGACATCAGTGGCAAGCTCTGGTCAGAATATTATGGGCAGATCAACCATCTGATGGAAAGGATGTACTGTAATGAGAATTTAAATGTCTGGCTCATGAATATGGGTAGATTTATTCATGTGGGGATGGGAGAGCCTTTAGCTTTACTCCTTCTCTGCTTGCATTCTTCCACTTCTCATTTCAGAAACTCACACATCCCACCGGCAAGTTTCTCTCTACATTTTTTATCTTATTCTTATTTCAAGGTAGAGGGTAGTTGTCGGGCAAATGTGGGATCCCGTATCGCATGTTCTGCACTTCGATCCCTTCTCAACAAACAAGAGTTTAGATTGGACGGTTTTCGTTGACAGAATGCATGTTTGAAATGCTCGTGAATGTTAACGGCGAGAGTTGACCAACCCTCGCCAAACCTTGACAAAAACCTGCAGAGCAGACTCCGAGTGTATACTCTCACTGCACCTGGCGTCATGAACCAAACTCTCAGGAGACGTTGGCCAAGTATAACCATCACAACTTGTAATCCCACCAAGTCAATCGCAATACGCTTATCATCTTCAGGATGCATGCCATCTTCTTAACCTTGGCATTAAAGCCATTGCCCTCCTACCTGAATTCAAGGACATTATACATCAAATCTGAACCATACTTTCTTTCATGAGTCGCTCTAACTATGCCATGCAACATTTGAATCATCAACGAGATCAACTGTGCATTACAAGAGGGTTAGAGGGCATTGGGGAGACGCGGTTTGGTACAATCTACTGGGCAGCAAGGTCTCTTCAGCGTTGTCTCCCAGCATTCCATGCAATCATTGAAGATGAGAGTCTTGGCATTAATATTTCAGTACATGACCAGATGAACTATATTTTAGTTGAATGAAGATGCTCACTGTGAAGCTTAGTCACTCAATGAACTATTCTTGGACAGAAATGTTAAGTTAACTTTCGAGTTCAACCTCGCAAAATTACTTTCCGTTCTAGGGCCATGGGCAAAAGTGCTGAAATGCTTAGAGAGTGCGCACATCACAGCAGACCATATGTACTTGTATTAGCTGGCTATCATGTCCACAGTAGAGGAAGATCTTAGAAAAAACCTGTATAAGTTGTGGAATTCCACAATGGAGGACATATGAGCAATTGCCAATACCCAGTTCATTGACATGATTGAGGATGCACCAAACGACACTTATGTTGTCGCATTTTTTCTTAATCCAGGTATGTCACATCAAACTCGTGATCAAGTGCTGACTCTTTGTACCCAGCTTATCATATGGCTCCAATATACAAGGATCGTAACCCCCTTGCCGTCCCCACCCCTGCAAAAGATGCTCCAACATGAGTTTGGCAATGCATACACTAGCACAGCCTGGAAAGACCCAAAGGCACAGATGCAGGCCCATAACCCACTGCTTACTGAATATCAACCTGCAGATGGTGTTAGCAACCCAAAATCAAATAATGACTTCAGTCACTTCACACAAGTAGACTGGAGCAAAGGATAGAGAACAAGAGAAGTTGGGGAATTCCAACAAGAACTTGACTGAGTTCTTGTGGAGCTAGTTGCATGGTATATATACTACTGACATTGTTTGTATCTATTATGGAGTTGGTCTGTGTGAGCTGCTTAGAGCAGGCTCTTAGGGTAAAGGGTGTGATGTCATAATGACATCATAAGGTATGAAGATCGTTCTAGAAGGGTCTAGACGATGGAGATTAAATAAACATGGTGAACACATGTAATGGATCTAGGCCACATTCACACAGTCATGTGCAGTCACATGATGTGAAGAAGAGAGAAGTCACGTGATATGTTACGTAATAAGTCATGTGTAAGGTCACGTGATGTGAAGAACTAAGGTAACCATAAGTTAGGCTTAGGGTTTGTAACAGATGGCCTCACGAGACTCAAGGACCAACTGAAGGCATACTCAAAAGGATTAGACCCCTTTGATAGGCCAATCCGAGCTCAGTCTGAAAGTGCTATGGACTGGTGGGCAGCAGTGCAGAAAGACAGGGAAGCAGATGTACTTGGGGTATGTCATATTACAACGATAGAACTGTAATATACTGACCATCTGGGTCAACCTTTCAACCCTCACCACTTACTAGGCACTTGCTCTCAAGATTTTCTCTGCAGTCCCGATTTCCATGGCTGATGAGCACACAATGTCCACAATTACATGGCTCAATGCACCACGGTGCAGCTCGCAGAACACCAGCACCCTCGAAGACCATGTCAAAATATGTCGGTGGCATCATTATAAACCCCAGGTAGTACTAACAAGTACCTCATTTGTTATTTCATTGTTGATACTTACATACTATTCAGAATGACAACCTGCCCTTCCAACCTGTTGTATACTGGCGCGACATGGATGCTACTATATCCAAGTCAAGCCGAAAATGAAACATATCAGAACTCCAGGCTGAGGACAATGACTCAGAGGACTATCCTGCCCACCGTGCACCACTGCAACCACGACCGTTCGACCCACTCTTGCCACTGGACTCAGACTCAGACTCAGACTTGGATGCAGACATAACTGGCGAAGAAGGATCCACAGCCACAGGAAAGCCTCATGTGGTCAATGATGGCACTCGTTGGCTTGACATGAAACGGGACTATATGGGAGGGCAATATTTGCAGTGCGTCAGCGATTGGTGCTCACAGGGGTGGACGAGTTTGAGCTCTCATCTCCATTTTTCCATGGTATTCTAGAAGAGGGTTCTAAATCATGATTCCAGACAGCTACTGAGATGAAAGTCATCAGGAGATCATTGAAAATGGTACTGAAAGCCGTTCCAAATGCTTCTGACTGGGATACTTGGTAGAAAATACCTAATTAACACCTAATTAACACTAATTAGCAGTTGAAATGGGAATTTTTTCGTAATTTACCTTAGATCAGTGCTGATTTACCCCCCTGTTAATTAGGTGTAAATAACATAGGTAAAATAGGCCTGTCTGTGGTTGATTGCTAATTAGCTAGTTAAATAGGATGAGGAGGCTGCTTTACCGTGCACTAATGGGGCTGCATAGGGTGCAAGGGAGTGGAGGTCTTGAGTGAGGTGGAGGGGAGAATGGATGGTGAATAGTATGTGGCAAATTTAGAGCAGGAGTTGCTGCAAAGTATGGAAATCTGGAATCCCAAAAGATAACATTATCTTTCAACAAGATAATGACACCAAGTACACCTCTAGAAGAGCTCAAAAGTGGTTTGAAGAGCAGGGAATCAAGCTTCTGGACTGGTCTGCACAATCTCCAGACCTTAACTCCTTTGGACATACTTGAGATTACCTCAAAAAATGCCTTTCAGCTTATGAGAAGGCTTCTACAGGAGTTCATCGACTGTGGGAAAGGGTAGTGAAGGAGTAGGGGAAGATTGATGGGGAACAGAAAGCATGTCTAGACATATTGGAGCACTTATTGAGGCCAAAGGAGGTCATACCAAGTACTAGATAGTCAAATTTATAGAAAGTCAAAAAACTGTCCAAATGAGTTATTGTTTTGAAATGGCTGCCATTTCATCAAATTGCATTCAAATCCCTTGAATCATGGATGGATAGAATGCCAAGAGTATATACTTAATTTTATACACTCATAGTTTAGGGCAAGGATTAGGGATTATTGGGGGTTATCACATTTAGTGAAAAATAACCAAATATGTGGACGGTTTTTTGAGCCACTGTACAGTAACTTTTATAACATTTCAATGAGATCTTTTAAATTATATCTCTATCTTAAATGTTACCATCAAGGAAAAAAATGGAAATCCCACATAAATCACAAATTACTATCCAATTGGTTAAATTCAAATTTTGAAATTTAAAATAAAATTGAACCTATGGGATTTCCATTTAGTGGTTGTAGGAATCCCATGTAGTTAGGTGACTGCTTAGCTAATGATCTCAAATTGCTAAATATTCATATTTTTGACATGGGTAGAGAAAGTCCAGGAAACACCACAGACAAAGAAGCTATTAGTGTTACGAACCCTAACCCTAACTTATGGTTACCCTAGTTCTTCACATCATGTGACCTTACACGTGACTTCTCTCTTCTTCACATCACATGACTGCACATGACCATGTGAATGTGGCCTAGATCCATTACATGTGCTCACCTCATTTTATTAATCTCTGTTGTCTAGACTCTTCTAGAATGATCTTCATACCTTATGATGTCATCATGACATCACAACCCTTTACCCTAAGAGCCTGCCCTAAGCAGCTCGCATGGACCATAGCCATAATAAGTACAAACACTTGTATCATATATATACCTTGCAACTAGCTGTTATGAACCTAACCCTAACCTAAGGGTTTAGCTAAGTGTTATCTTCTTACATCACATGACCCTTGCATGTGACTAATTACATAATGTATCATGTGACTTCTCTCTTCTTCAAATCATGTGACTGCATGTGACCGTATGAATGTGGCCTGAACCCATTACATGTGTCCATCTCATTTATTTAATCTCTGATTGTCTAGACCCTTCTAGAACAATCTACGTACCTTATGATGTCATCATGACATCACAAACCCTTTACCCTAAGAGCCTGCCCTAAGCAGCTCACACAGACCAAGCCATAATAGATACAAACAAAGTAGTCAGTATACATATATACCTTGAATCAACGAACACAAGAACTCAGTCAAGTTCTTGTTGGAATTCCCCAACTTCTTGTTCTCTACCTTTGCTCATAAGCAAGCCTTGTGTGAAGTGACCAAAGTCTTTATTAGATTTTGGGTTGCTAACAATTAGCCCTATAATTTCATTGAAAAATTAGCACTAAGAGGCTATAGCCCCTCCCTCATGGTTACCCAATGTGTGTGTATGTGCTGTGACCCCCCCTCAAAGTGCATCTCATGAACAACTAATGAGCTACATACACTACAATTTATGATTTTCAACAAGTCATAACAGGAACACCAGCTGGAGAATGATGTCAGCACCAGCAATATACTTAGTAAAACATGTATACTGTACCATTTTGATTGATTTGTCTGTCACATGTCACGGGGTTTGATCAGATGAAATTTGCACCTGGTCATGCATCACAGGGCCTAACATTGAATAGGTTTTCTGGGTGCATCTGTCATGCATCACAAGGGGGTCCAACAAAATTAATCCCTCTCACACATCATCAGACTAGATATTGGACATTTTACATTTTAAAGCTATACTTACTAAGGCACGTGTGACAAATGTGAAATTTAATATGATGAAAATCCTATGCTCCCCAGCTGCTGATGTCAAATCAAAAGTTCAGTTGGAAGTTGAACTTGGAACTTGGCCATGTCACACATCACAAGGGCTGTTGAATCAATCAAATGTAGAATACTTTAGTAGTCACTAAAGTAAAGGTAAAGTACTATGGTGCGATGTAAGGGTAGCTTATGTAATAGCAATATCCTAATGTGGAATATGAACTCCTGTAATACTCCAACATCAAAATGGTACAATACTACTTGCATTTAGGTCTACTCAGCCACCACTGGCAGTGTCAATCATAATGCAAACTTGAAGCTCAGTCACATTGAAGGTTTGATTTGTCACCAGCACAATGGTGGGCTGATTGTTTTTGTAGATCTCTCAGCAAGTTCAGCACCTGGCTTTGCACATACATCATCTCAATAAGATCCAGTTCAGCTGTGGATTGATACAAGTCAACTTGAAGGCTAGAATTGTGTTGCCAAATTTTGTGAAACACAGATCATGACATGAACACCCATGTGGTACTATTATTTTGAGCAAGCAAGCATCCAAGTCTGTCGACCTGCTTGGCCATGATCATATGTCTATCTTCAGTGAACCCCAAACCTTGAGATTCCGTTATGCAGGCCACAGGTGGCGCAATTAACACGAAGGATTCATGTATGATCATGATTCCCACCCGAAGTCTTTTCGGTCCGAATCACCAAATGGCTACAATTTCTTGCATTCCCAATGCTATACCCACGTTGCACACACCTTCTGGTGGATCGTTGTTTTATTATTATTATCGAATATGCATAATGCAGTGTTTGAAAATGCTGCATTGCACCGTGCATGAATGGTGATATGCAGCCTGTGTCCGTCCAGGAACGGTCTGCACTCTCGACAAGTTTGAGCGCAACCCAACTGTCAACACCTCCGGAATATCCCTCGCCGCATTTCTTCCTCCCTATCATCAGGAGTGTCAGACATTCGCCCAAAAAGAAACAACACAAAAAGGAAATCTGCGACGCACCGATACTCGAACATCAACTGGACTCCCACGAACAGACACCCACACGCGCCGATCAAGAACCGAAGGCCTTTTCGAACAAGCATGAGATGGGCCGAAACGATCGTATGCGAGATTGGATATCCCATCCCACGTCGGCATCGGTGAACTTCAATTAAAAATCATATTGAAAAAAACGAAAATGGCTCAATGACGTTACCTCGAAAGCTTCCCGTGATCTGGTTGGCCATGTATAAGATCCCGTCCGTCCCGATGACAAAACCGACAAGATTGGCGGCGATCATTGTCAGGATGTTAAGAACGCCTCCACAGGCACAGATGTGCCGGTACCACGCGCGCTGCCCATACTGATCGCGTGAAAAATGAGCGGTGATGACAATGTGGTGGTTCCGTCAGAAAATGACAACGAACCCTGGATTGGGGAAGTAACCTAACCGCAAGCAGTTCTGGGAGAATGAACACGCTGACGAGCCACCCCCATGCTAGTAAGCGGAACGATAGATCATGCCACAAGGCCACGAAACTGAATATGAGCGCTGTGGTTACGGCTGCGTTCTTGGTGCCCCCAAGCGGAACGTAAATATATCTGCCTCCCATTAGTGGATGGCGATTTGGGATTGGAAAACTCATTACCGCACTATCCATAGATTGTACGAACGGTGCCAACTTCGCCAAAAACCTAGCGTAGAGTAGTTGTTTGTCATACATCGAACCATGTTCTCCGGCGGATCGATCCCACTGGCTAGCGACCAAAGTCGAAAGAATCGCCATGGGAGAAGAAGCTGAAACATTGCTAAGTTAATGTAAACAAACACAGTTGTCATAAGGACCTACTTTCAGCCAGACAATAATGAGGTTCCAAAAGCCGATCATGCTCAGCTCAAAAGCTGTATCACCCTGCCAAGCTTTTGTGTCCTTGATCGCGACTACATACATATAGTGGAGAATAAATTCCATGGTCAGCAGGCTGATAAGGAACCGCGTCAAGTAGCGTATGAGAGTTCCCGGTCGAATATCAACTGGTTGACGCAACTAAAATTATTTTAATTAAATCGACCGGCTACGACGGAGGGAGAAGGAGAGGACCTGCCACATGAAGTTGTTAAAGGTCAGTATCGGACCAGCAATATATAGCGGGGGGAACAACACATAGGCGAGATAGTTCGCATAGGTATAGTGTTCGAGGGAATGAGGAAGAGTACTTCGTTGCTTTTCTGCGAGGGTTGACTCCGGCTGTAGCATATGACTGAGTTTTTAAGCAGACCGATAAAACAGCACGAACCCCTGGTGGGCGTGATAATGCACATGCCCAGTGATAATCCATGTTGAATGACACCAACCTCAACATTGTGATGTTGAAGCTGATTTGCCAGCGGGGGTAGAGTCCTTGGAATGTGTCCTGCCAACAAGTGAGATGGTGTAGCGCACAAAACGGTTCGCTCACCAATGGTGCTAAATCAGGGTGAAGGCTCGAAAACAGGTACCCCTCATTACGCTCGTTCGCAAACAGAACGAGAAAGTTGAAGATCCAAGTGATGATTGGACCGGCCCGTGATCTAGCAAAATATTTCCCAATGAAATAATTGGCAGTCAAAATGATAAATATCTTTAAAGTGCTTGTTCCATGGAGTCCGATGAGGTATAATATAGCAAACAAAATAGTAAAAGGAACGAGAAATGTTTCGTCGGTTGGTGTGCCTGATATTGAGCGAGTTGCAAAGCGAGTATATATCGATTTGAGTGCGACGTATACGAGAACCAGAAAGGCAAGCGCAGGTACATTGTTTCGAAACGCGCGATATTGAGCATCACTGTTGTCCTGGATGCGCGTTGGATCACATATAGATGTGTTGGTGCTCCGCCCTACATCAATAGATGAATGTACTCACAACTTGACGACCGAACAGCCAGCCGGAACTTAATTTGTAGTGAAAGAATGCATAGTTGGCGTGCGTGGCTGCATGTAATTTATAGATGAGAATGGACATTGTACGATAGCATGACAGTAACGCACGTGAACTCAAGTTGATCGGCACCCATACCATAACAGGGATGACTACTGCAGCCACCAAGTAGTAGAAGAAAAACTCGGGGGTTCTCCACAATGGCGGTGGTCGTGGTGTATCATTCCGTTGGATTTTGCTCGCATCGGGTATCTCAACTGTCAGGGCGGTGAGTCCTCGGTGGATCTTCTTGTTTCCAATATCTTCCTCCAGTTCGAAGGGAGAAACGTGGGCGCTGGTGGAACGAAGGTCTGTTGGCATGTCCAGAACAACAGCTTCTGGCATGTAGAAATCTGTATGACTCCGGTCTCGTTGAACGTGAGCGGACGAGCTTGAGGAAAGGTGCGTGTGAACTTCATTCCTTTTCTGGGTGTGGGTATCAGGTCCGAACAGCCTGCACCGCCACTTCCGGTGTTCGCCCAGCTAAGGACTTGCTTGAAGTTGGCCATCACAAGTCAGTGTGGAAACGACAGATTTCAGCAGAGGACTGATTCGATGCTCGGTCGCGCAGTGGACGATGCCTCTACCGGATCTGATTCTGATTATTCCAAGTAGGTCGCCCTCATTCGTCTGGTCAGGTATCGCTCACACGATTGTCTAGTTCGGTGAGGCACCCCAATATGCCATCTAAACGAATCTAACGACGGCTTGCGGTAGTGGATATCCTGGTTTCTGTCCTCGAAAGGCAATGAATACTTCTGTGAAGTCGAGGAGGACTATATCCTGGACAGGTTCAATTTGACGGGCCTCAACAACGAGGTTTCCAACTATGCGCAAGCCCTTGACCTAATCACAGATAACCTAGGTTGGTCACGGTTGTATGCAAAGTTCATGGAGTTTACCCCCAACCCATAGATGATGACATCCAGGATGAGCTTCGGGGTGCTCTAGATGTCCAAGCTCGCTTATTGTATGGTCTCATCCACGCGCGGTGGATCGTCACGGCACGCGGTCTCGCAAAAATGGTATGTGTTTGGTCCTTCTCCCTAACTCAAATCTTATACCCTCCAGCTTGAAAAGTTCAAGAGAGTAGATTTCGGTCGATGTCCTAGAGTCTTGTGCCAATCTCAACCTCTCCTGCCCGTCGGTCTGAGCGATATTCCATACGAGAAATCAGTCAAGCTTTATTGTGGTCGTTGTGAAGACGTTTATTCTCCCAAGTCTTCCCGACATGGATCCATCGATGGGGCCTATTTTGGCACCTCATTCCCGCATTTGCTTTTCATGGTTTATCCGCATCTCATTCCTCCAAAAGCCGGTCCCGTTGAGCCGGCCCCCCCTCCTCGTGCCAGTGAGACCGACGCGAACAAGAGGAACAGACGCACGAGGGAGGAACCAGAAGTACCCGAAGTCGTCGGCGAACCCGTTAGTACAGCCAGTGTCGCCTTGAAGGCGGATAGATATCGACCACGGATTTATGGGTTCCAATTGCATGAAATTGCCAAGCTCCAGAGATGGCAAGAGGCGGTCAGAGATAGGCAAGTAAACAAATTTACTTGGAGGGTGGTGGCTTTTCTAATTCCATTGATCAGGCAAGTCGTCAGGCTGGAAGCGTTGGAGGATCTCTCCTGACTTGTTTCGTTCTCGTCTCGTCATCGTGTACATATATTTTTGCCCTGCTATAGTCGAAGCTCGCATCCAGTAATTTCTCTTTCAGCGGCGGTTGCGATTTCTCAGGAGTACTATTTATTGTATCATGGGATTCTGATGAGAAAATATCCGAGTTCCTGTACAGTGTACAGGATCTTGCATTGCCTTTAGTCTTTAAAAGCGCCTTGGTTGATGTTTTAAGCCCTCCACAGCTTGTCCTTTACGACTTAATTTTGGTGTTTGCATTCGCCGATATGGTCGCTAGTAGTACCAAGGCTCTTTTGCAAGACACAACAGTCATAGAAGCGAATCAGTTCCCTATCAAATCTGTCAAACTATTCAGTTCGGGTAGCGCCGAGATCACTCGCACATTCCCCTTACCCTTCCTCCGCTCTCAGGTAGAGACGTCTCCCACCTGTATGCCCTTCCGAGTCCCTAACGCAGAGTATTGTAGGATGAGCCACAGGTTGTCAAGATCGTCCATCTTCCCGATGGTCTTCCATCTGTTGATGTCTCAGTAACATCCACGTCGGGGAACGTGACGATTCTCGATCACCACCACACTTCCGTCGGCAAGCATTCTTCCGCTACGGCTTCCAGTCAGATATTGCGTGAACTGGAAGCGCAACGGCTGCGACTAGAACATGAGAGACGCCTCAGGCAGCAAAGTTTCACGTTCCTCACAACCTACATGGACTCCCTCGCGCAATGCAAGTCTCAGGCCCAGCCCGAGGCAGCTCAGATGGTATCTTTCTTTGACGAGTTTGTCGAGCTTGGGATCACACGCTCTGCTGTGATTACGGAGCTAGATGCCAAGCTAGCTGACGTCGGCGATGGAATTACGGAAGAGAAGGAGCGTCTCTCGAAGCTCAGTAGGGATTTACCGGTCAAGGTGGTGACGGTCCTTGCTTGCAACACCCAAGTGCCTGTGGAAGCTGCTGAGCTCACTGTGACTTATGGTAAGGAGAAGCATGATTTTTTAAAGTGTCCCTTCTGAAGTGACGGCTTTTCTAGTTGTCAAACAAGTTTCGTGGAAGCCAACGTACGATCTCCACATTGTAATGACAGGGAATACACCGTTGCCGACGGTGAGGCTCGACTTTCGGTGCACGGTCACCCAATGGACGGGCGAAATTTGGGAAAACGTGAGCTTGGCGCTGACAACAGCGGACCAGGTGTCGCAGTTGATCCAACTCCCTGAGCCAAAGAGGATTAATATCAGTCTTGGTCCGACGCACATCGTTCGGCCATCCATGCAGGCGGCCCCGGCTCCGCCCCAGCCCATGGTGATTGATCCCCCATACTCCCGGACCGCATTCGGGTGCGCGGTCCCTCGGAGTGAAGAGGCGGAACGTCACCACGATCGTGAGGTACAGCGAACGTGGAACGCTGCTCCTGCTCCCGGCGCTCCGCCCCCTCATGGAGTTACGCACATGCAGGCACCAAGGAGGGCATTGGCCCCTGTTCCTCCAAGGCCGCCAACTGCGGTTCCCCAAGTGGATGCTCCATCTCAGAATGTTTCCCAGCTCATTTCTCATGTATGCGCCGTCCGTCCGTCTGTCTTGTCAGAAACATCGCTCACACTTTTGTGCCATTCGGGGAATTCAGGGTGGCAAGGATCCTATTACGCATACCGCTAATGGATGTATATTCATTCCTTCTGATCACTCTGAGCATCATGTCCTGGTTGCCTCGCTCTCTCTCCAGGCGGAGTTCATGCGAGTCGTAGTGCCCAGCACTGACACCCGCGTCTATTACACAGTGCGTGACATCCTCTTCCCCTCATTTGGCCATACTCAATCCAAAATATTCAGTGCGAGGTCAAGAACACCAGTGAATACGTCCTGCTCCCAGGGACCGTCAAAACCTATCTGAACGACAAACATGTCTCGTCCACCGACATTCACGTACGTCCAACGACCACCCTCTTTGACGTCCATCTGATGTGTTGCCTCCTGACCCGACATATACTTATAACATCTCCACTAGAATATCGAGTTGCCGCAGATACTGGAATGCTCGCTCGCGGTTGACACCGGCGTAAAGACAATCCACAATCGCGTGCCGGACGCACTGCCTTCTATCGCCGCGTTCACGGGCAAAGCCACGACGACGTACACGAGCGCGACGGTTATCCACAACACACATGCAGAGTCGATCCGGGGCGTTGTCGTGCGGAGCGCCATCCCATTGCCGACGGATCCACGTATCACGATCGTGCTGAAGGAGCCTGTGGGGTTGGCAGAGATAGACGAGGGGAGTGTGTCCGTGAGAGAGGGGTGTCTTGCGCGATGGTCGACGACGGGTGGGCGGAAGGGCAAGCAAGCGGGGTTGTTTGAGTGGGTGTGTGACATGAACCCGGGAACGGAGGTTTTGAAAGCGGTTTGGGAGGTGTGTGCCCCACAGGACCTGAAACTGTTCGAGCAGGCACGTTCCTAGCACTTGCGTTTGGGGTGCTCTTCTCCGGCCCCATACACACATCCATCCTTGCTATTGGAACATAGCTGTTGTGGGGGATTGCTTCATAATTTGGGGGGATGTACGTGTGATATAGATATACAAGCAATAACATCCTGGATCCCTTTCTTTCGCATTCATACATTTGGTCTCGTTCCGCCGTTTCAATCCCCACAGACGAGTACTAAAGCAGACCGTCGCTGCGGATCGCGCATTGTCCAAAGTCGAGTTTCTTCAAGCCCTCTTCCTTGGGTAAGATGTCCTGCGGGACGGTGCAGTTTAGCGCGGTTGTCATTGCGGGCGCAAATGAAGAGCTGTACGTACGTGCTCGAAAATACCGAGGGGCAATGCGAGCGTAACACAGGCATTGGGAGAGTCCTGTCGCAGAAGTGTACATGTTAACAATGCCTGATCCAGGTGGGAGATCAGATACATACCACGACAGCACCGACGTGGCTCTCAACCGGGGCGGCCGAGAGAAGGAGGTCTAGTGAAACATCGGTCCTCGTCAGAACGGAAACAGTCCATCACAGCGAAATAAAGAATGGGTACGTACATGCTTGTTCACGGGCTAGATGCATAGGCGTATCGAACGTTCGTCATCCCTGAACACGTGGAATCGAGGTCAAAAAGTAACTCACTGTAGCCGATCTAGGACCATGGGACGTCAGCGGTGTTTCCAAAGCGCACGGTTTTCATGAAGCATGGTAATTGCTGATACACACCTTTTGCAAGTACGCGATCGCGTTGAGCGCGGCTTGCTTATACGCGACGGTACTGAGAGCGTGTCAATGTTGTTGATCGTCCACAAAACTTGGAACTCACGCGTCCATGTAGTATTGCCTCCCATCGCCGTCTGTCTCTTCATCAGCGAAAGCGAACGGAGACGAAGCACCTCATATCACGCACGAATGTCAACACTGATACCCTCAAAGATAAGCTGCGTTCTGTTTAGCATCGCTGTCGAAAAACAATGGTTGGATTGGCCCACCTTGGCCGAGTACAACGGGTCCACAGGGGAGGGCTATCGAAGTGGGTTAGAATTCGTCGCCGAAAAATATACCCCAAAATGCAAACCAAGAAAATGGGCTGTTTTAGTGCAAACTTTTCGATACCGCCTTTGATGATGCTAGTCTTGAACTTGATGATGCCAGCCTACGAGTATCGTCAGCCAATACATATACCCGGAAGGTGGGATTATGTCTCACCATTTCGATGGCGCCACAGAAGGAAAGCTGATGGATGAATGTCAGCTATAGTCACGACGGCAATGATGATCGACTATACCTCTCCCTACGTAGATATCAGCATCCAATTATATAAGGAAACGACCTTTCTAAGAAATAGTTTACGTACATCACCTTGCGAAAAGTGCAAGTCGCCAACAGAGAGGTTTGCACCTTTCACGAAGACCGGGAAGTAGCACCGAGAACCCCTGGGAACATAACACCGTAAGTGACTCGTTTTCAACAGACAGAAAACTTACTTGGACAGGTTCTTGATCTATACTCAAATTATCAACAATGCACGCAAGACCACCTGGAGGACCACCACTCACATCACAGTTTCCTCCATGTTCACGCCCGGGAATGGTCCGTGCACCATCGCGATATATCCTCTCCCTTACATCAGCTGGAATTTCTTGGCCGACATATGCGCCTTCAGCGAGGGGGGCGAATGCAACAGGAGGTACAGCGGTAGCGTTCGCCTCGATCAAACCCACTTCGCGTTTGTTCCAGGTAGCAAGAAGCTCGTGAGATGGTGCGGTGCCGATCAATCCGGGGTGAGAAACGCCAGCGAAACGAACGCCCGGAATATGTCTCGATGTGGCGTAGACACCTAGTTCCATTTTCGGCTCGCTGGCAGTTCCGAGTATCGTGGATCTCACCTTCAAAGTCCCAGATGGCCTTGGCCGCTCTGCTCTGAAACTCTCGTGCTGGAAGAAGACAGGGTTGTTAGAAAATCACTCTGAACATCGAATGTATGCCCTACCAAACAAACCGCCGCCATTTTCCAGCTCGAAGATGCCCTGTGGCAAGTCAGTGCCTTTGCCCAAAATGAACGACCTAAACTCACGGTGTACCCCCACGGCATTTTGTCAAATGGTTTTACTACGGTTGATCCGGATTAGCACATTTGACAGATCTATTTCTTAGATCATACCGTCCAGGATGTCGACAACAAGACAATCGCCAGGCTCTGCACCCTCCACGGCAATCGGACCTGATAAGTTGTGGACGGAAGTAAGATCAATGTCGCGAATGTCGTCACTGACTAGAAAACAAGCGCAAGATTAAGGCACGATGCAGGGGCGACACGACCGGAACGTACAGTCGTTATTTCCAATCTGGGCACCGGTCCAGTCTTGTCAAGTTGCAACCTTTAAGTGACGACACACCACGCTTCTCTGCTGTGGTGACATACCGACGCATTCGATGTTAAACACCTAGGAAAGGGTTAGGAACGGCAGACATGCGATGTTTGATCCACGTACCTCGCCCGGTTTTACAGTTGAAACGGGGGGTATCTCAGGACTAGATATGGATAGTCAAAGCACGTCTGCCTGGCTCCCGTGAATCAACATACTGCCATCTATTGTGTATACCCTATGTAGACATCGTCAGCCTGATACTCAGTACGTGGCTCAAACATCTGTACAGACCTTTTGCTCCCGCGCAGGTCTGGTATTTAACACAAGAAGTCAGCGGCCCCAAAGCCGATGGCAGGTCATGCTTACACAAATGGGTCGAGCTATAATATGTGAAGCGGTAATCCAATGCCGGCAGTTGCAAGCTCTCACCTGAATAAGAGTTGGGTGGGTGACAGAGTTAGCTGCAGTAGCCATTCGAAAAATGAACTTTCGACTGTCCAATAAGCAAGAAGAGAGGAGAAACAAGGTAGTGACAATGCAGCCTGGGAGTTATAAGGGCGTTCCCATTGCAAGATAAGCAGGACGGAGCCGCTATCCCGCCTTATCAATGCTGATAAAGCAGCTGTCAGTGACACGCCAGCAGGTACTGGGGAATATATTTGCCTGAGTTGATAACATGACCTCTGTCATGGGAGCCTGTAGGCTCGCACGCGACTCAGCCTCTGAGAGCCTCTGAGCCACGCTCAGTGAAATGGGACGCGTGGCCGCCGTTACACGCTAGTGTTCAGCTTTACTAAGCTACAATTGAGGGCGTTTCAACGAGTAGCTGGGCAGATACGAACAACGTCGTGGGGAACAAGTGGGCAAACCGAGGAGCATTGTAAGGCAAAGGCTTGGCAGACAAGTTTCGACCGGGATCTGCCAGTGATTATCTGATTATCAGCCTTGTTCACGACACACACGGAGGCTCTGGAAAAGGGAGGAAAGCCTGGATATCGTATGGCACTGAAAGTCGATGTTTGTATTGGTGAGAAAGTAGTAGTCTGGTAACCAGCCCGGTCTATGAGGCAAGCTGTCGATAGACGAGAAAGTAGGCGGTCCCTGGGTGAGGCCTTCAATGAGGCTCCGCTTCAACCGAGTCGGGAGCGGTCATGGTATGTTACTCTCCTACAAGTGTCCTAATGACCGAAACTTCAGAAAGAAAGTCACTTGCACTGTGGACATCATGATCAAACTGCTGTCATTGAAGGACATTTTGCAGAAGAAAATCACCAGAAAATTCTCCCACGCGATTTCATCGTCTGCGTAGATTGTCATCAGAATTTCAACAGTGACCTCAAAGCTCAAGCTTAAGCGCTTATCCTCGGTGTGGTTGCCCCTTGACCTTGCTCGAAGATGCACTCATGCCACCGTCCTTGAGTGGACAAAACATTGTCGCCTTTCCCCGAGCTCGAGGTTTTAAATGGACATGCATGATGCACAGCTATCCAAAGTTAACGTCCCAATACAACTGCTACAACAAAAGAAGAGTAACGAGTGACATGCAATAAAGTGCTCACATGAGGTAGTACTGACATCCACCTCTACTTCGGAGGAAGACACTTCCACTCAATGGGAGAATATGTATCTTCTACTATTGATCACGCAATTTTCATGCCCAGGTCCTCTCCAATAATGGCCGCCGCCTTCTCCCCGATCAACAACGCAGTAGAGCATGTGTTCTAACCAGAAAGAAACGAACACTCAGCGACCTTGATATTGACCTGCAGGCTGTGTACAAGAGAGCGACGTACGTTTCCAACGTTGGTCGGGCAGATGGACAAGTCTGGTGCGCCCACAGTCAGAAGAAAGTGCAAGTACAAGTCGAAAACGATTTTAATGTCACGTACCTGCAACCTTGAGACCTTCCACACCATATACGTTCAAGCGCGCATCGACGACCCCGCCTTGGTTGCGGGGTTTCATGGAACACGTCCCGAGCTGGATTAACTCGTTCATCAATGACATTCAAGGAAAACATGGTGACTCGTCGGGGAACTGACCGAGTGCGCGCCAGTGAATACTACAACCGTCACGCGAAGAAGGGTTTAGCAATAGAAATGAGAATGGTCAGCCGAAAATGACTCACCCCGATCACGATGGAACTTCGCGATAGCCTCATCGTCCGCATGAGAGTACAAAATATCTGGTGCATCTATCGGAACGGGCTCATCCCTTTCTCTACAAGCGGCAGCACTACCAGGGGGGAGCTCCGGATGATGCGCAGTCACCTCTCCCCGATATGCGGGCAAACGTCTGAAGAGTTCGCGTGTCATTTTGTACAATAGAGTGAATTGCGCGACATCGCCGGCTCTGGTGATCAACTTCATGGGCACAGCACACGGCAATGGAGGATGTGGAAGGCATACTTGGACAAAATGTCAGGGTCAAAGTCCAGAGGTGAGTTCACATCTTCGCCAGACGTGATGTGTACACTGCCAATCGACTCTGGGTACAGCTTGATTACCAATGTCAGAGCGATAGACGAGGCACAGAGCTGCCGTAGTTCCTTACAATATAGTAATACCCGGACAGTAACTTCCGACCAAATGACACGAATGCACCCGATGATGGGAAACTAGTGAAAGATAATCAAGGTAAACAAATCAAAAGCTAAGGATGGGATTATGACGTACCCAGCAAATGGTACGATCATAGCCATGGGTTTATCGGGACTGTGCTGAAAGAATGTTTCCCATCTCGACTGTAACGCAGACCCGGTGGATGTCAACTGTGCTGCTGTCGGACGAACTTTCACCACGGCTTCAATTCCACTGTAATGAGAATACTCAGCAGCCCATGGGAACAAGAGAAACATAGTGGCGGACTTGTGAACAATCTTCCCTGTTCCACTGTCCTCCCATTCTTTTAGCTGTGCTGATAATTGTGTCGACACGATACGAGGCTTCGTATGATTGGATTGAATGAGTCACTCACCGGTGATTGCTTCGGGGTCACCCCACACATCATCCATCGTTTCAGTCTCGTCTGATGCATAGAACAGCGGACAAGCACCAAAATGGTCTGCAAAATAACATGTCTCGTTTTGAAGCGAGAACGCTCCAATGTACTGACACACCCTTATAATTTTCTCCGACGCCAGGCAAATCTACCAGCACACGGATCTTGTTTTTTTCGAGGACGGACAGGGCGCCAATGCCTGACCTTTCCAAAATGCACGGCGAACCAAACGCTCCAGCAGAAACAACAACCAACTTGGTTGCTTTCACGGTAACGAGCTCGTCGCTGGCCCCTTGGCATGATATCGCGTCTGTCGTGTATTCGATACCGACCGCGCGTCCGTTCCTATCGTTTGCATGAGTTGATTCATATGTAATGCCTTCAGGTCTAACGTACTCGATAATGACCCGTTTCACACGTTTCCCAACCACGATCTTTAAATTCGGATTTCCTGAATGTGGATATAGGTATCGGGAAGCAGCATCGGAGCGCTTTCCGGTGACGGGGTCGATATAACTATGGTCAGTGTCAGTGGAACATCAGCTGACGAATAGTTGTCGTCTTTTCGCTGAATGCTTACATGTAACCTGGCTAGTAGATAGACAAGAGGTAGGTCCACCTGTCGACTAAATTAAAACACTCACGCTATACGCATTCGCTGTCTTGAAATCGTTGTTATCGTCGACCTGTGGACGTCCCGGATCGTATGCCCTCGCCACATCCAAGAACTGCTTTCCGAATCCAAGGTCAGTCCCACCAGCAGATATCTGGATTGGTCCCGAGTAACCATGAGTTGGCCTGTCTGATATGGGCGTGAACGTTTCGAACTACATAACTGGTTATGAATCATCTCGTTACGACGTCTTGACGCGTTTACCTTTGTAATGAAAGGAAGAAGTTCATCGAAGCTCCAACCTTTATTGCCGAACGACTCCCAATCGTCGTAGTCGGATGCGGCGCCTCGCGCGTACAACATGACTGTATCCAAGGCCAAGGCCAATAACGACGTGAATTATGTAGAGCGAACTGGATGAAGCATGGGCACGAGTAGTTCGCTGCTTACAACTCACAATTAACCGCGGAACCGCCACCCACGCTTCGGCCGCATCGAAAGACAGCAGCGCGTCCATCGAGGTGCGTGCTTGGCTTGCAAACGTGGGAGGAGAGGGTGGTGGTGTTCTGCACAATGTGATCGACGTATCTACAGGGTTGGACATGGCTAGGGAGGTCACGCGAGTGCTGGCCACTCTCGACGATGAGGATCTTGAGAGAGGGGTCTGCGGCAGTTAAACGCCCTGCAATGACACACGCAGTCGTTCCGCCTGGTATATGATCAGTAAAGTGTACGCAAGCGAGAGGTAGTAGAAACGAAGTCACCTCCGGCAAAGATGATGTCGAACTCTGGGGACATATTGTAAGACCAAGTTGAAAGATATTAAAAAGAATTCAAGAAGCACAATTAGGCGCGAGTGTACCTTTGAACACAAGCTTGTTGTGGGACACCTAGTATATAAGGAAGGTGCCACCATCCCGTGCTAAACCCACACACGGATTATCCCCGAATGTGCGAAGATGGATTCCGAACAGTGTCCCTGGAGAACATCTCTGAACTGGTAGGTTCGAAGGCAATTCCAGGGATGTAGGATTGGAGTGAGTTCAATGGATCAGTACAGGTAAACTGCATCATCAAAATGTCGAGTTACTGTCACCACTCACTGTAGAATTGCCAATGGATGAGTGTCACAAGGCTGTTCAACCCGTTATGGCAGTACGCCAGTGGCCGCAGCATTCGGAAGCATAAGGTATGGAGCTACATAACATCTTCCACTATTTATCAAGCAATTTCACACCCAAATCCTCTGCAATAATGGCCGCCGCCTTCTCCCCGATCAACAACGCAGTAGAGTATGTATTCTAACCAGAACGAAATGAGCAGTCAGCGACCTTCATAAAGAGAGTGACATACGTTTCCAACGTTAGTCGGGCAAATGGACATGTCTGGTGAGCCCACTTCAGAACGAAGGCCAAGTACAAGTTGAAGACGATTTTATATCACGTACCTGCAACCTTGAGGCCTTCCACGCCATGAACGTTCAAGCGCGCATCAACAACCCCGCCTTGGTTGCGGGGTTTCATGGCACACGTCCCGAGCTGGATTAACTCATTCATCAATGACATTCAGGAAATCAGGGCATTGTAGAACTGACCGAGTGCCAGGTGGGCAGTACTACAACCGTCACGCAGAGAAGGGCTCAGCAATAGAAACAAGAGTGGTCACATGGGCATGACTCACCGCGATCGCGATGGAATTTCGAGATAGCCTCATCGTCCGCACGAGAGTACAAAATATCTGCCGCATCTATCGGCACAGGTACATCCGTTTCTCTACAAGCGGCAGCACTGCCAGGGGGAAAGTTCGGATGATGGGCAGCCACCTCTCCCCGATATGCGGGCATACGCCTCAGGAGTTCGCGTGCCATTTTGTACAACAGAGTGAACTGCGCGACATCGCCGGCTCTGGTGATCAATTTCATGGGCACAGCACACAGTAATGGACGATGTGGAAGGCATACTTGCAGAAAATGTCAGGGTCAAAGTCCAGAGGTGAGTTCACATCTTCGCCGGACGTGATGTGCACACTGCCAACCGACTCTGGGTACAGCTCGAATTCTAATGTCAGAGCGATAGATGACCGACAGAGCTGCCGTACTTCCTTACAATATAGTAGATCGCACAGAAGAACTTCCGACCAAAAGCCATGGATGGATACAATGGAAAACTAGTGGAAGAGAGTCAGGGTGAATAATTCATGGGCCCAGGATGCGACTGTGGCATACCCAGCAAATGGCGCGATGATAGCCATCGGCTTGTCGGGGCTATCCTGAAAGAATGTTTCCCATCTGGACTGTAACGCTGGCCCATTGGATGTCAACTGTGCTGCTGTCGGGCGCACTTTCACCACGGCTTCCATTCCACTGTGATCAAAGTACTCAGCAACCTATCGGAATAGGAAAAAACACGGCGACAGACTTGTGAGCAATTTTCCCTGTTCCATTGTCCTCCCATTCCTTTACCCGTGCTGACAACCGTGTTGACATGATACACGGCTTTGTGTGATTTGGTTGGATGAGTCACTCACCAGTGATTGCCTCGGGGTCACTCCACACATCATCCATCGTTTCAGTCTCATCTGACGCGTAGAACGTCGAACATGCACCAAAATGGTCTGTAAAGAAAATGTGTCATTTTGAAATGAGAACACACCGGTGCACCAACGCACCCTGATAATTTTCTCCGACGCCAGGCAAATCGACCAGGACACGGATCTTGTTTCTTTCGAGGACCGACGGTGCACCAATGCCTGACCTTTCCAAAATGCACGGGGAACCGAACGCTCCAGCAGAAACAACAACCAACTTGGCTGCTTTCACGGTAACGAGCTCGTCGTTGGCCCCTTGGCATGATATCGCGTCTGTTGTATATTCGATACCGACCGCACGTCCGTTCCTATCATTGGCATGAGTTGATTCATATGTAATGCCTTCAGGTCTAACGTACTCAATAATGACGCGTTTGACACGCTTCCCAACCATGATCTTCAAATTCGGATTTTCTGAATGCGGATATAGGTATCGGGAAGCAGCATCAGAGCGCTTTCCGGTCACGGGGTCGATATATCTTCAGCCAGTGGAGTATTAGTTGGGGAATATTTGTGGTCTTTTCGCTGAATGCTTACTTGTAATGTGGCTAGTGGAGGGATAGGAGGTAAGTCTACCTGTCGACTAAATTAAAACACTCACGCTATACGCATTCGCTGTCTTGAAATCGTTGCTGTCGTCGACCTGTGGACGCCCCGGATCGTATGCCCTCGCTACGTCCAAGAACTGCTTTCCGAATCCGAGGTCAATTCCACCAGCAGATATCTGGATCGGTCCCGAGTAACCATGAGTTGGCCTGTCTGATATGGGCGTGAACGTTTCGAGCTACACGGTTGGTTATGAATCATCTCGTTATGACGTCTTGACGCGTTTACCTTTGTAATGAAAGGAAGAAGTTCATTGAAGCTCCAACCTTTATTGCCTAACGCTTCCCAATCGTCGTAGTCCGATGCGGCGCCTCGCACGTACAGCATGACTGTATCCAAGGCCAAGGCCAACAACGACGTGAATTATGTGGAACGAACTGGATGAAGCATGGGTACGAGTAGTTCGCTGCTTACAACTCACAATTAACAGTGGACCCGCCACCTACGCTTCGGCCACACTGAAATACAGCAGCGCGTCCATTGATGTGCGTGCTTGGCTTGGCAACGTGGCAGGAGATGGTGGTGGTGTTCGGCACAATGTGCTCGACGTATCTGCAGGGTTGGACATGGCTAGGGAGGTCGCGGGAGTGCTGGCCACTCTCGACGATGAGGATCTTGAGAGAGGGGTCTGCGGCAGCTAAACGCCCTGCGATGACACACGCGGTCGTTCCGCCTGGAATATGATCGGTAAAGCGCATGCAAATGAGAGGTAGTACTAGAAAGGAACTCACCTCCGGCAAAGATGATGTCAAACTCTTGGGACATAATGTAGGACCAAGAATACAAGACGCACAATTAGGAGCGAGTGCAACATAAGGTTGTGAGACACGTCGTATATAAAGAAGACGGGCCACCATCCGTACAAAACCCGCCAGGGACCACACGGATTATCCCCGATCTTTCGAAGATGATTTCGAACAGTACCCCAGGAGAACGTCTCTGAATTGGTCTGTGCGAGGGTCGGACGTAGTATGGGCGCGAGTTCGGGATTAGTACGGCTAAACTGAGAATGGGAGGGCAATGGACCAGCCACTATGTTTCTCCTGCTCCCATGAGTTGCTGTGATAAGCTTCATCTCAGTGGAATGAAAGCCGTGGTGAAAGTTCGCTCCGCAGCATAGTTATAGTACAACTCTCATATCGATGCGGAAATAGTCTTGAGTGAGCCGGAAATGTCCGAATGAGGACCCCGAAAGCTAGTCAATGCACTGATCTCCCTTCGTATAGCACCTGGAATTACTAGTTTCCCCTGCAGTCTCAAAGCGATGAGGCAAACACAGACTCTGCCCTCAGCATATACGGCCCCGGCGGCCGTGATGCCACTGGCCCTGTGGCTCACCAGACATGTCCGTTTGGAAACGTACGTCGCACTCTTTGAAACAATGTGAAGATCAATATTGAAGTCGTTTATTGCCCCCCTTACAACTCGATCTTAGGTCTGGGTTCTGATTTTACTTACTACCCAATAATCGGAGCCCATCATCAACGTTGGCGCTGTCCATTCGAGAAAGGGTATTATGCAAAAAAAGGAATTGTATGGCGTCTAGCCACATTCGACAATGCTGTGAAGAGGTGTAAAAAAAAGTAGGATGTACGAGGCTCCCCCGGTCACCACCGGAATTATTCTCCTTGGATCCAGCTTCCTCAGCCTCCTCCTCTCCTCCCGTGCTTTCGGTTGCTTCCGAAGTCATGTTCTTCTGCTTCACAGCACCCGCGTTGGTCGCAGGCAGCAGCAGCAGCAGCACCTCCTTCTGCACCACCTCCCACAGGGGTCGCGGCATTGGACACAACCGGGCTCGTCACTCGCGAGCGAACAGCAGTATTGACTCCACTTCCCTTCGGTGATTTCGCATCACCCAGGCTGTCTTCAATCACGGACATTTCCCTTTACGTGTTATTCGCCCAGCCTCGATCCCATTTTCAGAAGCTGAGTTTCTCTAATGAGCGACAATGAAAAAAGGGTGTGTCTTAATGTATTACGCACATAGAGAGGATACGAACTCATGGTTGTGGGATATGATCGATTGATCACCTGCGTGTACACGAGTACCATATCAGAAAAGCCTCGATCAGGATCGGTGCAAAACAGTGGGAAACTCACGACTGCGCCGGTCCAATTATTGATTGCAGCTGCAAGCCCACCCCGGCCAACGCCTCGCGATCAAAGAAGTTCGTGGGTTCGTCAAGCAGTCTAATATACATACGAACATCTCAGAGACTTCTTTCCCGTGCTGCGCACCTGAGAATTGTTCCACAGGCTGTAATCACGATTTTCATCTTCTGACCTTTAATCGAACCGTCAATTGAATGGCATCACAGCCCTGACATCTCTTACCTCCAGAAAGCCCGATATCTCATTATATTGAGCGATATCTCCATCCAGCCCAACATCTTCCAGATGTTTCCTGCACAGACATTTCTCTCACACCAGCGCTTTCTCGGGATATGATTCCAGATCATCAAACTGTTTCACCACCTTCCCAAATCCTATCTCGAGAAGCTGATTTCGTGGAGCCCAAGTATCTCACTTATGATCCCACCCACGCCATCCGATCTCGTACTTGAACGACGTTTTGAGCTTTTGACGTCCCATAATAAGCTGTGTTGACCTAATCAGCTATCCACGCCTCGAATTCATACCGCTCGATCAAACCTCTAGTTTGCGCTTAGACCCGTCTCTCCCAACCCATTCCTGTTCAAGAACGACCTTTTCCTCATCCGTCAAAATACGGGTTGCTTTCTCCAGGCCTTCGCATATGATGACACGGCAAGGTCACTTCGCTATTACTTTAATCAATCAAGTCAGATTGTCACCCACGATCATGGCCGTCTTGGATTCCTTTCCAGTTAGGATACATTGCATGATTTATCGGGGAGAAGGCGGCGGCCACTATCACAGAGGATGATTATGTGATAAATAGCGGAAGATATATATATGTGACACCACCAGTGTATTTGCTCGATACGAACGGTGCGTGCACGCTCGCCCGAACAGCGTCCGTACGCAGATTGACCACCTCAGGGTACACCTGTGGCTCTGAATACCCCCTCCAGTCGACCGACGACACACCTGCATTGCCTCCCCACCCCTTTCCTTGCGCAATCCAGTAAATTATCAGCAGTGATGCAACTCATTGCTGATCATATACCGGATCCTCCATCGGACGCGTCAACCCAACGGGACATTATTCAGTATTCAGAGTCGCATCCATGTTATGCAATGTGCCATTGGTGGCTTACGTCGATGTGCGCGACCAGCTATTGGAGGATATTCGTCGCCGGCGTGCCAACACAGGAGGAGACCATGAAGACGATGAGAAAGCACATGCAGATAGGGAATCTCATGGGTCCGGTTAACCCGCACGGGTTGTGAGTGCAGGTATGTGGTGGGTACGGTGCATGTATGTATGTCGCACACCCAGACCCAGACCCGTAACCTTGCATGGGTTTTTGCTGTATCGTTCACGAGTCGGTATAGCGCGACGAACCTCCAATCGGTAGATAAACTCGGTATCGCCATGAATTTGACACGAAGTTGTGACTCGGGAGTGGGACCACGGATAACGTCAAACGACAACACAGAAGCGTATTTGGCCGTGAGTTATATCAATGAGCACAGGAAGGACGACATAGATGAACATACGCATGAATCCCCCAGAGTTGCACGTTGTCGCCACGTGTGTTCAACGTATGGAAGAGAGAGATGAATGGTTGGTAACTGTTATCGACGAGCAAGATTCAGAGCGGGTCACCGTCGAAAGAATTCGTTCGAGGGAAGTGGGAAAGAAATGAATTTGTTTATCTCGCTACCTGGGTAAATAACCGCAAACTGCCTTGTCCGCAAAAGATTGGTGACACGCACTTTCCATCTGAGACAGCGGACAAACTTACTGCTGAAGGTCCGTCGCAATCTTCAAGGAGATGTTTAACTTTCCGATGCTGCCTTGATAGGGTTCTTAACGGACTCTATCAGCAAACTTCCGATGATGAGATACCGTAGTAGGTAGTTGGAACGGAGTCTGTTCGCTTCGATTCAGGGTTGCCATATTCCACCCTCTTGCTCGGTCCATTTCTTTATCTATGCAAGTCACCCCGTTCCTCGTGTTATACGCACCGCGGTCATGGAATGGTAGACACCATCCCAGTGCGTCGTGGCAGGTACCTCGGGAGTGTTCCAACCTGGGCCCTTGATTCCTCTACGGCCGAGCTATCAAGCTCAAGCGAATCGGTCCCCACAAAACACCCAGTCTGAGCACCGAGCCTTGTTGTTCCTCCCACACGGTGTCTTCTGAGTATGATATTATTTTCGCCGGAGGCAAGTTTGTCCCTGCCATTTTGCTAGCGTACTCATCCGACGCCAGATGGACCAACAGCGCGTGTTGCCGCAGGGTGATTGACCGCGGCTGACCCGTCTCTCAGAACTCTTGCTGTCGAGAGCAGCCAGCACTGTCAATTCGTCGAGAACCTCGTACCGGACAGCACCACCATCACTAGGCATCAAGTCAAGAAGACCCCAACCTCGCTGGTGCTAATGTCGTTCCGAGTGGTTCTAAGGAATTCGCTCGGGAAGTGAGCCCCGGTACATTGGATTAATGACACGTAGGGTAAGTCCATCTGTTCTTCTTCGTACACACTCTTCGTTCCGACTCATTATGCAGTGGCCCGGTTTATTAACAATTGAACACCCGAATAAGATCCAACATTGTTTCGGCAGGTTCATAATCCAAATGCAAATGTTTAGGTCACGGAAACTACTACAGCTTCATGAAGTTGCTACATATCCATATCGTTTCTTCTTCTCAACATCACGGGTCATCTGCCTAAATATCTCCCACTTCCCATGCCTCCAAGAGGCACGACATCTGCGTCTGCAGCCCCTCAAAGGTCAGGTTCTCGTCCGTATACATATCGTGATTATTGAGCCCATTCAACACCTCGTACACCCAATTCTGGCAGTTCCAGGTCCACCGGTGACGAACCACTGGCACGAGTGCAATATGGTTCAGCAAAGCATCCATCCGAGTCGGCGAGACGTATCCGATCACGTGGCTGCCTCGCCAGTCCTCGGGCTCGTGGAGCGAGATATCGAAATGGTCTTGCGTTGAGAATGTGTTCATGTCACCGACGATCTCGTGGCGATTTCCACGCCGGGCGGACGTGCGGACGATGATAGCCCAGTGCAAGGGTAATGGACGGCCTGGGGTGTACTCGCCGCGCCAGTACTGGACGACTTCGATGGGGAAGTACCCTGGAGGGACCTGCACTGGGTCGAGTACTGATGGTGGGGGACGTTCTGGGACGGGGGAGATGTGTCCTGGGAAACGATGAGATAAAGAGTCGATGACACACAAGAGCGACTTACTGTTTCCAACCATCGTTGTGTGAAGAGGTTTGTATTGTGAGGGTTGGAGCTGATGAGGTGGAACAGATGTCTTCATGGATGCTGAGGGGAGCGTCTTTTATACCGCAGGACCATTCATTCTCTTTGTTCACTGTGAATGGGGAGTGGGATCGCGGACGTTTTTTATTTCGTGACCACAGAGGCACACCTCCTTTGTTGTGCCAATGTGGTCGTCATCCAAACTGCGGTATGGGTGCTTTGACATCTTTACATGTGATGACTGATTATCGTGTGATATCGTTGGCATCGACAAGCATGAACAATGCAAGACCGTTGAGAAAGCGAGGTTGACGTTCAGTCTGCATCCTCTTATCGGTCCATTCTCATTCCATGTGGAGCTAATGAGTTTCAGGCCATCAAACAAAGGAGGCTGGTACGCCGGGTAGCGCCATGGTCGCCTTTGAGCCAGACAAAAGAGATCCGTCGTTCTATGATCGTGCTATGTCGTTTCGTCGGCACCTCCGACCTACCGTAATCCTCCGATCCAACACCGTGCTTTGCCATGCAAACTTTTCCCAGTAATCATTTGTCTTCTGAAAGTCTCCACTTCTCCGTCACGTAACGTCCATATACTGATGATCGAGAACACCCTTTCTTGGTTTCCGAAAATGTACGGTGGACCTCGCCGAAAGTAGCCAACCCCAATCTCCTCCGACGCTCGTAGTACCGGATGTTCCAATCTCGGTAAAACATCGAGGTTTTATCCCGATACTGTATTCAAAACCTTCCAAGCCAGCCTGAACGATTACACTCGCATTCGATCTGCATCTGTCACGATATTTCGAGACAACGGCCTGCATCTTTGTTTGTTGCCAGATTAAAATGCAGATTACTGGGAAAACGATCGTTGACTCCGATCCGAGTTGGAGCTCATTACGCTTGACATGGGGTTTGTACGGGGAGGTCGTGGTGTGATCTAGGTCGCCCTAGCTGGAACGAACAGGATACGCGACACCGCTCGGGGGTAAACTTCGCTCACATTTGCCCAGTACTTGAGCGTAGGAGTTGATGGGAGCACTAGCGTCGCATGCCAGTGGCTTGACACCCTTGAGATTGCCGATCAATTCATTTAAGTGAAGGATTTTACATAAGAACACAGCGTAACACGATCCTCATCACCTTGGACCGTTCCTCGTACAGAACTTGAATCTCCTTCATCCGCAGCCCAACGTCCCTGTCAATTATCAAAATTCCGTGGCCACCTGCTCAAATATCCCCCATCTCCCAAGCGTCTAAAAGGCACCACATCTGCGTCTGCAGCATCTCAAAGGACATGTTCACGTCCGTGTACAACTCGGCATCCTTGAGCCCCTTCAACGCTTCGTACACCCAATTCTGGCAGTTCCAACCCAAGCGATGACGCATCACCGGTACGAGCGCGATATGGTTCAACAGATCATCCATCCGAGCGGGCGAGACGTATCCGATGACGTGGTTGCCCCGCCAGTCATCGCCCGTATACTGGAGCGGGATATCGAAACGGTCTTGGGTCGCGTATGTATCGATATCACCAACGATCTCGTGACAGTTGCCGCGTTCGGCGGAGGTGCGGACGATGATGGCCCAGTGCAATGGTAAAGGATGGTCTGGCCGGTACTCGCCGCGCCAGAACTGGACGACTTCGATGGGGAAGTAGCCTTCGGGGACTCGCATGGGGTCGAGTACTGCTGGAAAAGGATATTCTAGGGCGGGGGAGGTGGGTGCTGGGTGGATGTTGAGATAAAGAGTCGGCGACACGCAAGAGCGACTTACTGTTTCCAGACATCGTCCTTGAGGGTCTGTGGAAAGGTCTGTGTTGTATGGGTGAGAGCTGATGAGGTAGAACTGATGCTGAGGAGAATGTCCTTTATACCACAGGTTCATCCATTCTGTTGGATGCGAATTTAAGTTTGTGGACGACCAAAGAGGAACACATCGTGAGGCTGTTGTGTCCTGTGGGTGCTTTGACATGTGATGTGACTGATCAATTACTATATGTGATATTTAGTGGAACGGCGGAGAGCGGGGTTGAACGTTAAATCTAATCTACAGTCTGTCCCACCCTCCGCGTGGAAGGCTGATGAGCGTTACGCCCCATACAGGCGCCTGGTACGGTGGGTAATATGTCATGCTTAATCTCCATTAGGCAGACCAAAGAATCGAGGAGAGTCCTCCTTCCACCGTACGTGCTGTGTTATATTGGCGCAACAGCATGTATGCTATGCATTCTTTGATGGTCATATTGAGAGGGATACACATTCGAACTACTTTCCGAGCTCGAAAGAAACACAAGAACGACAGACGAGCATGTACCCCGAAACCCAACCCAAAACCTGCGCCTTTACCACCACACGAGGTACACAGTCGAGAGCGCCGTCGCTCCAAGAACGGCATATCCAGTGCTATAAGCACCTTTCACGGTCATGACTAGATCGCAAACGGCAAGATCAGCCTCGCCCAACACACAACAGAAAAGAACGCAAAGCAAGAAAATCCATCGGGAAAAGGAAGCAGACGTACATTTACCCATATCCCACACGAGATGGCGTACGCCATTCCATCCATGAAACGCAAACGGCACCGCAAGCACCACCTTGGCAGACGTCTTCACATAGTCTGGCAATCCCGCCACGAACTCAATCACGTGGGCACTGTCAAACGTTCCAGGCGCAACGAGGTATGCGAGGGAGAATCCGTAGAGGACTGCAACGTCACATCGTCAGTCAGTCGGTCGTCGACATCATGGATTTCGTGCGCAACGACACGTCGCGGCGGTGAACAAGGGAAACTCACGTGCGCTGAGTGCTCCACCGGTCATTCGGTGCGCGATGGAACCAAACCATGTCAATTGGGGTTGGTAAATGGTGTAATGAGGACTCGAAGGCCGCTTCAAGCGTTGTTCGTTCAGGATCCCTTCCGAGGCGGACGGAGGAAGCGATTGTGTCTGGATACCCCTAAGACCACATACACGAGAAGGAAGAAGGCGATTGAGTCATGCCGCGCGAGCACGCAAACCCAATGGGTAACTGTACCGTTTTCCAATCGCAGATCGCAGTGCGACCCGATTCCTAGCTACAAAAGCAAACAACCTCGCGACGTCAGCCGTCAAGCCACCCATTAATTCTTCCGAACACGCACCGAACTTTGGTGTAAATACGGCTCGTCTGAGAGAGGGAGCGAGACCAACAACAGCACGGGCAGACATGGCGGTTTAGTTGTAAACTGCGTGCGACGACGACGAGACGGAAAACGTAGGAAGGGTAGTGAGTTTGTGAGAACGACGGTTCAAAGCGTGGGAACGTTTTTTCTTCGCCCCCTGATGGAATCACACGCTTCCACGATGCACCTCGGCTCGGGCTACATTATAAGTTATTTAACTTGGATCTACCAAACGAAATGTAG
>JBBPND010000048.1:0-37161 GCA_038090655.1 Gastroboletus turbinatus
ATAAGTGTCCCAATGACATGTCATTTTGAAATGGTTATATCTCAATTCCATGGCAACCAAATCACATGACTAAGAGGTCATCTTCAGGGCAATGGTTAGGGCTATTGATGACCCTGCAAGGGTTAGAGTTAATGCATTTTGGTTCTCTTACAAATGTCAAGTCTTTCCAAAATGGCCCAACATTGGGACACTTATTTGAGCCACTGTACATATGATTTCTCCCAGCTACTTCACCCAGTGTTCACAAATGATGGCTGAGGGTTTTGTGATTTAAAGCTCCAATGTGGCAGTGTGCAGGAGGTCACCTGATAAGCAGAATTAGCCATTCATCCATTGATGGCTCTTTTTGCAAAAATGATTAGCCAATATGTTTGTGATTGTTTGTATCAATCATTTTTATTTTATTTCTGCTTCTCTCTAAGTAGCTGTCCATTCTATGACTGGTACATTGGTGATGCATGCCCCAGTCAGTCTGGCAACACATCCACCTCAGCTCTGATCACATTGCCACTGTGTCCCATGCCCTCGAGCTGTATGGCCAAGGCTAGGGCACATTTTCAGCAGATGTTGTGGCACATATCCCACTGTGTTGGTGGGCATAGGACACCCAAGGCATTGGGTGTGGCATCCATGGCTTACAATGTATGCCTGGCTGTGCCAGTCAGATATTGCATCCATGTCAGTGGATGTTGTGTTGCCATGTCTTATGTTCCCGCAGCTGCACTAACAGTTTGTTTTGCTTCTCCTTTTTTCTTTTCTTTTTTGTTGTCAAGCTGTAGGGTGAAAGGCTGGGACAGCCTTTTACCAGGCCTCATGGAGTCCATCCTACTGTGCTGGTGGGTGTAACACATAGGTCATTGGATGTGGTGTCCATGGCTATAATATAAATATAACACATACCCCCTAACTTTCCCATGATCAGTGCGATGTTCCCACACACTGGTTGGGGTTCAGGGTCAGTAAGATATTGGTAGATTTTTTCAAGGCTTGACTGTTGTCTTCCCACAGCTGTCAATGTTGTTGCTGTTAGGGAATTTAATATGGCATTGAGAATGCCATTAGTTTCTCATAAAGCTGGTCCATAGTCACTGCAGAATAGGGCTATATCATCTAACCAACTATCATCATAGGGTTCTATCTCCATTTCATCCTCTTTTGGTCTCCTAGATAGTGCATCTGGTCCTTTGAAATTGGTAGCTGGTACATGCACTAATTGGAAGTCAAATAGTAGGATTCCTTGGATCCATCTGTTAATAACAGCATTAGACTGTAGTTCAGGTTCATTTAGCATTCCTTGAATATATTTGGCATCAACCACAATGGTGAGTTTTTTAGCTCCAATAATATAGATTCGGAAATGTCTTAAGGCTCGGAATAATCCAAATAACTCCAGTTTTGGTTGTGAGTAATTTGTTTCTGTCTTTGAGAAGGGTAGTGATCCATATCTTGATGGTCTCTTCTTGCCTTCATTATCTAGTTGGGATAGTATCATTCCTACACCCATATAACTTGAATCAACTGATAAAATAATAGGTCGTTCACAGGTATAATCAATGGATGTTAGTAAGGTAATATAGTGCTTGAGCATGTTGAATGCTTTTTGCTTGTCATCAGTCCAGACAAATTCAACTCCTTTTCTCCAAAGGGAAAGGCTGGATGCTATTTGTGAATAGATGGGTATCCAAATGCATACAGTTCCACACAAACCCATAAATTGCCTTGCTTCCTTAACATTCTTAGGAGCTGGCCAATTTTTGATTGCAGTAACTCTGCCTGCATCAGGCTTATGTCCTTCTATTCCTACTTCTAGTCCTAAGATGGTAACTTTGGGATGGCAAATCTGAA
The DNA here is from genome assembly GCA_038090655.1 of Gastroboletus turbinatus. Lineage (NCBI taxonomy): Eukaryota > Fungi > Basidiomycota > Agaricomycetes > Boletales > Boletaceae > Gastroboletus > Gastroboletus turbinatus. The sequence continues at coordinate 1,846 of JBBPND010000048.1, forward strand.
GTTTCTTTCCAGAGAATGTTCCTCCAGCTTCTGCTAGTCTATGCAAAATTTGATCTAAGTCTTGTGTGTGTTCCCATATATAGCGTCATATTGTGGGTTGTTCTGGTAGAACAGCAGGGTTTCCATTTTGATCTGGGTAAGTGGTAGTGGGTCCTTGAATAGGAGCATCGTCAATGAATACATTCATAATCTGCTTGACAATCTCCTCTTGGAATATAAATACCATACACTCCTGGAATTCAGAAGGTGTATTGGTGTATTCTGTAGGCATTGATGTGATTCGCAGTAGACCAATTGGACAATGAAAGGTTGTCATATCTCAACTAGCTTCATCCAGCTTCCTGGCATCAAAGCCCCAGTACAAGTCTAGTACTGTAAAGCATTTTCCACCAAGAAATTGATTTACAAATTGATCTAGGTTTGAGGAAAGGGAGGATTCTTTGATAGTAACTCCATTTAGTAGTTAGAGGTCATGTACTATTTGTAGTTTCTGTTTGCTTGGGATCCAGGTGCAAAACCATTTGGATCAGTAAGGTGATTGGCAAGGTTCATATACTCCTGCTTGAATTTTGAGTTTCAGTAACTCAATAACTTTCTCCCTAAATCCAGGTGGGATTGGGATGTTCTTCTGCTGCCATGGTTCATGTTCTACATATGGAATCTTATAAGGATTGAAATAGGTTTCCTTAAGAGTTCCTCGTTCCTCATCAGTGAAAGCAAGTGCTGCTTCATTCTTAACAAGTACGCAAATGAATCATTGTTGTTCATCAGGTGTTAAGAAATCATGGCTTTTCATGTCTCCCATGATCTTGTCAATTTGTTCCTGAGTGAACTTCTTAGTGGGTTCCACTTTACTAGGGAAATGTACATCAAGGGGTACAAGTGTAGTAAGTGGATCATAGGGTATGGTACTGGTTACTTTGAATTCTTGAGGTATTGGCCTTGAAATGGATTTAATTTTTTTATTGACCCGTTTATATGCTCCATGTACATCTACACTGGAGTGTTTGCAAGATTGGATAAGGTTGCCTATAGTCTGTGGGCCTAGGCTATGAAATGGATTGTGTTGTACACTACTAGTATCTGCTGAGTAGTGATTCATGGTAGCTGATGGTTTGAGGTGCTGCATTCAGTAGCAGGCTTTAGATAGTACATATATAGGATGTTTGATGGTTGCTAATAGCTATATCTATATGTGGGCTTATAGTTCACACAGGAAATGCCAAGGTCAGTAGCTATAGTCTTGAAGATGTTGATTGTGATCGGGTGGTGCTTCTGGGAATGCAATCTCAATGGAGACTTTGCAGCCAGCCTGCAGTAATATATATTGGCTCTAATAAATGTGGAGACTAGATCCAATGCAGGCTCATTCAGTACTCTGTCTGATGCCAAGGATTTTTTTGCTCCAATAATTGTAGAAATACTCCAGGCTTCTGCTAGTTTCTGGTATTACTTAGATATCCAGTAGTTTTACAAGGATTATGCTCAGGTTATAATCTGATAGTGAATTCTAACAGATAGATCACTTTGATTATCAACCCTTGAATGGGTGTTTCATAGACATAGTAGAATGACTTCATGTCATAGTCATCATTTCGCAGGGAACGAAATACAGAAGACTGTGTTTCATTCAAATGGTAGATGCTAATTAGTTTAATGAGACTTGTGCTCAATTGATATGAGTAGTATAAGTACTACTAAGAGACTTAGTTTAAGGAGGTTACATTTGGTTAGTAGATTAGTGAGGTTTTGCTTGATTGGTTGGTTTCTTAGTTTATTGAGTTCACGCTCGGGTTATTGTGCTCTCAAATCCCATTGTTGTTCATTGAATACATAAATGCTATCGCTACAAAGGGTAGGATAACAACAAAAGGAAAGGAATGGGGTATCTAAATTCATAGTGTAAGTAGGGGGGGTGGACACCGGGCTACTCCCATCATAGGGGCCCTGCAGAGATCCTGGACAATTCCAACTATGAGATTGTCCGTCAATGCTATGAAAAGATAAAATGTAGGAATTTCCTACATAGCTTCATGTGCAATTTTCCTAGATGGATGGTTGGTTGTGAAGCTGGGAATGTGATTGGAAGATTAAGGAAATAGAGGAGATCAATTGTGACTGGTAGGTATGAGGGATGGTCCATACCATTTTCTGCAGGCATGAACAACAGGAGAGGGGAGGGGAGTCCACCCCAAGGTTTCTTCACCTCATAAAATGGGTATTTATATTGCAATATAAGCGGGCAGGGCGCAACCAACTAATTAGATAAGAAATGTCATTATGGTGCACAGTGTGCTTGGGTGTAGAATTGGGGTGAAATGACTGGTAAGCATGTTTTCAGCATGTCTTACCCATTTCTAGATCTCATTAGATAATAGCTGGTATTGTGTAATTATTGATTCGGGCTATTGGTTTCCTTATTGAATTGTAGAAATCAGCTTGGGAATACAAGTTCATCTACAGTATCACTTGTATCTCAGGCTGTCTTGGTTTCCAGTATATACCCTTGAATGGGTTTCGTATATAGGTAGCTTGCTTAGAATGTGATGTACTTGCTCTCTCTCCTGATTTCACCCAAGGTTTATACCATTTATGGGCTACAGTACACAATTCTTGTACATGGATACATACTGAGCACTGCCGATGCGCTGATATTTCATAGGTAGCTAGTTGTACAAACATATTTGTAAAAAGGAGGATCTCCACCCGTCGGATAGACAGGCATGCGAGAAAAGAGTAAATATAATGTCAGTCACGAGTAGAGTAGCTCGTGCCGGAGGTAATTGCGCTGGTACATGGTTAGATGGAAGAGAAACAAGAAAGGGGATAAGGGAAGAGGGGAAGGAAGCACTCAAAGCACTAGGTTTTCCAAAAAATTGATTATTCATACAAAGGGCTGCTGGAGAAGTAACAAGTTAGGTAACAAACGATCAGGTCAAGTAGGGATCAGTTAGTTGAGACAAAGTGCACAGAATGTGAGGAGATATGGTGTCAGCATCACCGTACCTATGATACAAGTACTCCTGTTTCATCTTGAGGTGATGAGCAATCCGATAGCATGAAGTTGTAGTACTGGTGGATTTTCTCGTGTTGTGGAAGAGGGGGTCGTTGAGTTGATCCCAATTGAGGAGAGAAGTGACCAGGTCCTCGTTGGGGAGAGGTATGTAACTGTAGAATTAGGTTGATCTCCTTAGTGAGTTGTTGTTCTCCGTAAAATTGGAGGAGTCCTGAGGTGGAGTGCATAAATCCACTCTCTTTGACTGGCAAGAGGGGGTTAGCGCAAGGAGACTGTTGCTAGAAAAATGAGCTGCAGTCTAAATACACAATGGCACATTCATTGTTGTCGATAAAATATACTTCCATGTCACTATGCATGCACTCAGCACTCTGCTGGGGAGTTACTACGCTATGCAGTGCATGCATGAGGTTGATTGTGTCAGTGTGCAATTCCTGGAGTTGAGGGAGGTTGACTTGGTAGTCAGTATGTCCTTGGTAGATGTGCAGCTCATAAGCGGCTGTTCTGCTGAAATAAATAGGAGGTGGGTACTTCATTAATACCTCGCTCATGGAGGGGGTTCCATGGGTGTTGCAATGCTCCTCCAGGTACTTCTTCTGGTTTGTGTAGATGAGTATGGTGTAGAATAGTGCTGGCTCCAGGTAGTTAGTGGTGAAAGTTCCATGAAACAGTGTGGGGTGATAATCAGCATTGTATTCTAGGGCTGGAGATAGTCTGGTAGTAGGAGGTGCTGGAAGTAAAAAATGTTCGCTGACTCCATCAAAGTATCCATTGAGTAGGGTGGTGAAGCGGTTGGTGGAGCAAGTATGCACTTTGTTGGGGTCGAAGTGTGGGGTTCAAGGTAAGTTATAGGGATTACACATCCAATAATAGTGGCATAATTGGATGGGTCACAATGGGGGGGAGGATAGTCTGAGTCCATAGATGATCTGTCGCTGTCTTCATTGTCACTGTCAAATAAAGTTGCACTGTCCTCCATCTCCAAGTTGGTGCCATAGATAGAAGTAGTCAGAGCTGGGGGCGATTTAAATCTCCATGGTTGCGCAATTCCTGTCCTCCTGTCGAATTCCTTGGGTGCAAACATAGATAAGTTGGCCCCAGGGAGGTGGAGTAATGATGGGGAGATGGAGACTTTCCTGCAACCTTCATCGTCCTCCAATTCTCTATCACTATTTTCTTCAGCTTGAATCCTGGTAAGTCATTATTGAAAGCCGCATACCTCAGCTAAAAGGTCGAGGCTGGGTAACTGATACCCTCCATGCACAAAGCGAGATTGGAGAGGGGGGAAGAGGTACAAGCTTGTAGTACGTTGATACCTGTCGAGGTGTAAGGTGGATAGAGAGATGAAGGGTCTGTTGGGTTCCCAGTTCAATTGAACACCACAAAAGGGACGGGTGATGTAATCTTGTGTGTGTTGTTGGGTAGCTGTATTGTGGGGAGGAAAATTTCCGGAGTTTCAGGTTGGTCGACCCCAAGCTTAGGAAGCTTGGTAGGGATTATGTAGGTAATATGGTAATGGGAACTAGCATTTTCAGTCATGTATAGTAGAGTGGTAAATTGCATGGAGTTGAGAATTAGCTGCACAGCTAAGTGATTACTGAGTGGTCCATGTACATGTGAGCCAATTGGTCCTAAACGGCTGTTATTGAGGTGCTCTGAGGGTTTTCCATAATCAATAAGATTGGGTTCAAGCTGGAATACCTGAAAGTACATATGTACTAGATGGACTAGGGAACATGTAATCCTGGGGGATTTTCATAGTTGATTCTGCTCACTTAAATCCATTGCCACTATCTAGGTTTTGCGTGGCATTGACAGCTGTCAGTCTGAGGTTACTGATTTCTCCTTGTTTCTAGCTCCCACTTTGTCGTTGTCTCTCGTCCTTTCTTGGTTCTCTTCTGCAGGACAGTTAGTGGTAAGTTTCAGGTTTACTACTTCATTTCAGCGACTGATCCCTTTTCGTGGAGGTAGGTATATTCCGTCCATCACCTCCTTTCATGTTGCTTGGTTTTCCTTGGATATTGTTACAATTTTCCTATCATCAGACCCCTTTTCCTTTATTCCTTCATCTTATGGAGCCCCTGACGCCTTCCGGGTGCTTGCCACAATAGAGGCAAACACTACCTCCATTTACATAGATGACTTCCTACTCGAATTATAACTCCTTTACATACGTCTATTTCTTTCTTTCTTGTCACTTTCCCACGAACAGCGCGACTTTCCCACGCCACTGTTCACATAGGGGGTTCGTCTGTTCGCCTTTTCCCACGCTTCATTTGAAGCACTGTATAACCAATTCCTTTCGGACAACTTCCTTTTCTAGATGAGATACTACGTCATCTCTACCCCCCTCAACCCAGGGGTGACTCACATTGACTAGGTAGACCCCAGGACCTACTATGACATAGTGGGTCTGTGCTCACTTCACCCTACTATAAATACATAGTCGCCATATACAGTAGCCCTTAGCTAGTTCTACACAATCATCAGCGTTGTTTCTAGTCACCATGAGTCCCTCGAGCTCCCTGGTGCGTACAAGGGATAGATTGGATAGTGAGACCACCTGAGTGTCTGTAGGCTACACTTGAAGCCTACACTTCAACTAGTTACTATGCAACTAGCATAACAGATATACACTCAATGGTGTATCCGCAGTACCTTTCTTCGCTGTCTTCTTCTTCTGTCTCCTCATGGTATGCCTCAGGTACATATTCATCATCATCATCATTACCATCCTGTTTGCTAACACTAGGTACTATGTAGTTTGTTGAGCCTCATTTCAATTCCGAGTGGTCAACTATTACTAGGTTCACTGTTATTTGATTCTCACGGTCTTTCCTCTCGTTAAGTAGCCTGTAGTAGGTGTCTAGTAGGGTTTTACTTCCTTCTCATCATAGTGGTCGCTCATTGGTAGGTTAGGTTAGTTGTCCTTGTTGGTTATATACCAAGTCACCTCGCTTCACTAGGTCCTGGATAGCTTGGAAATCCATTAGAGTATGTTGGTGACTACCACATCCAAAGCAGTTGAAGGAAGGTCTATTACTAGGTAGTGGAGTTGTTGAAGGCCTGTTTGTAGTTGGCCTGGATAGTATCTGTTTCCTCTCTTGGTTATTGTTGGTATTGTTGTACCTAAGGTCCTCTTGGGTGTGGAATATATTGTTAGGCTTCTTAGGCTTGTCGAAAGCTTGAGAGATCTTGAGGTTGATCATCAGAGCCTTAGCATAAGCTCTAGCATATTCTGGATCGTGTATTTCAAGCTTGCTCATTTCATCTATGAGTTGGTCAATAGATTCTATTGTTCCCTTGGTAGTTTTATTTTCTTCTGTTTTTTATTTCTTCTCATGAATTCCAAAAGGGCAGTTTCCTGCTCCTTTGCCTGTTGTGTGTTTTGAGAGTTTCTTTGTCTTATGGGATGTCTTCCTATGTTTACTGTGATAGTTGCTCTCATCTGAGTCAGAACTACTTGTGTTGGTTTCACTATTGGACTCAGAGTCACTTTCTAAACTGCTGTCATCTTTTGAGTGGTATCGAGAACTAGATCCCTTTCCATCAAATCAGTAGCAATGAAGTAATCACTCTATAGGTTTAGTAATTTCACTATGTGAGAATGGCTTTGAAATATCTTTGGTAGCATCTTTAGCTAATAGATGGGTTTCTACTCTGTCTCGCATATCTCTGGGAATGCCTAGCCAGAAGTAGGTGTTGTAGTCATAAGTTTGGATAACCTTTTCAGCCTTAAGCCATTGGCCTATGACTGTAAACTTTCACACATATTGTTTCCAAGCCACTAGACTATCTAGGGACTTCTTGGAATATTTTCGTATTAACCATTCTAGGTCTTCTTTTTGGTAATGGGTTTCCTCTCGCTCTGCATCGTATAAGCAGAGTATTTGGGTCTTCAATGCCTCCTAGTCATTGGCTCTGTATTCATCCAATGACTCAATGAGACGACACACTTCACTACTGCAGTAATTTGTGATTCCTTTACATTTCTCCTGCTCAATAGTAATCTGGCAATGGCCTAATAGGCATTTGTATTTGTGTAAAAAGTCTTTGACTTTATAGTAATGACCCTTGAACTTCTCAGGGGCAACTCTGCTTCTTCAGCTGGGTAATGGTTGAGGTCCTTGATTAGGATTTCCTGAAATCATTGTGGGGATAGGTTGGATAGGATGTAGATGTTGTGTATAGGAGATTATAGTTGAGACAGTAGAAGTGTTGTTTCAATCAGTCTCCCTTGTGATGGGCACCAATTTGTCTTCTTACTTAGGCTCAGCAATAGGAAATGAATACAATATATTTGTATTTCCCCAGACTTATGCTTTGACTTCCACGGTTGAAACACTATGAGCTAGGGATAGGTTATATCTCCTAGACAAAACAATAACTAGAATCTACTAGGATTGAGTTGATGGATAGACTTAGTGTAGTCACACTAATCCTCAACTGATGTTTATGGATTAGTTAATTGAATGAACACTTCAAATGGAAGTCTGGTTAGTAAAGGTAATGCGCTGGTGATTATGCACTTGAGAAACTCAAGTCAACACTAGAAGGTTGCTAGGCTTTTAAGATAGTAAAAGTGTGGATAGGGGCTATTTAACCAAAAGGGGTAATTCCTTTTTAGTCAACAAAACAAACACAGATAAACTCTAGTCAACACTAATGAAATTGCTAGGTCAATCAGATAGGTATTAAAGGTTATGGAGAGGAATTCCTAAAAGGAAGTCAGAGGCTTTGTGGAGTACTAATTCAACAATACATATGGTGGATTGTACAGATGTTAAGATGTTCCAAATTGATTGGAATGTAGTTGATAGTCACTTAGTTCATTCAGATAGGTTCTAATAACACAATCATATTGTGCAACTAAGGAGATGTTTATTCAGGCATACCAGACTGTACTATCACTTATCCCTTGAGGTGGATAGTCAGTGGGTATGAGGAGAGGCTTGAGAAACTGGTAGGTTAAGTTGTTGGGGATCTATTCCCTTTAGTTTCCCTATTAAGGGTTTTCTCCCTAAAGGTGTACTATTTATTTGTTCACTATGGATACAAGTTTTACTCCTAACGACAGAAACTGACAGTGCTCTAAAGCTATGGAGATTGTCCTGCACTAGGCCCTCTGTGGGTTACCTATGGAGGAAACTCCAGAATATGTTTATTGAGACTGAGAGGATAAAAAAAGTCACTCTCATATTGTCTTACATAGGTGGAATTTTTGTGAATTCCTATGGAATTATTTTTCTCTGGGTGGCCTAAATACCTCTCCCTATATACATAAATACAGTGGTTGGGCTAGCCAATCAGAAGAGTTGGCTGCTTACAAAGCGGCTTACAAATGCCAAGAGATTACTGACCAATGCCAAGAGAATGCTTACAAATGCCAAGATAATGATTACCAAGCCCAATTATGTGCTTTGTAATCAAGTTGCCTCCTTAGCAACTAAGACTGTGTCAAAATGAAGTCATGCTATGCATGGCTATGCAGGGCATGGTTACCAGATTGTTTAGTCTCACTGGCACTTGGCTATATACGTAGTATTTAGGGATTTATTAGCCATGCACTAATAGATAGTAACGGAGCTATTTGTTTGGGCGATTTAATTTCTCCCCATTCTTGTGGTGAAATATTAAGAAATTTTGGGAAAAGTTAGGTCACACTAAGGGTCATCTCAGATGAAGCACTTGATCAGGTTTGAGCCAGCCTGGGAGTTGCAGGAAGAGGATTTGTATAATCAATCAATCAACAACAACATAGAGTCTTGAGCAATTTATAGTCTTTTGTTATTTTTTCTTACAAAGTACATATATCCAATGATATAATATAACAAGCTATGTGATCTTGACAATCTACACAACCTGATACCATCCTACAAGCAAGAGAATGAAGTTGTAGTACAAATCTCCACAAATAAATGAACATGTCTCACAATAATATAAACAGATTTTACATATGAACATTACCACCATGGTGTAATTTAACAACAGTTTGCATCAAACCTGCATCTATTCTTATTATCCATGTTAAACACCCTGTATGGCAACATGGTGCAACCTAGGGGTGATACAACCTTGCAATTAGCATCCATGTATACTAAATCAGATGGCACAACCCTTGAAAACAGTACAATTTGTGTAAATTTGAATGGCGCAACCTTAGTGGCAATATAATTATATCTGACATCAACTTTAATACAGCCACAAAATTAGTATACATGTATACTAATGCAATCAGATAATGATTGACATATAATTTTCAATAATGAAAAATCACAAACATGTGCAAATATAGAATCATGGAAATGATTAGCACAACTTTTATTATGATGGCAAAACAAAAACAAATGGAGATCATTGAATAGGATTTGTAAATGGGGTTGGGAATAGGGATAGGTTGCAGGCATGTTTTGAAATCCCATTTTGTCCTGTACTATAAGATATATATGAGAGCAACTGTATGCTAGATGCACTGAAGTACCCACCCACCATGCAGTAGTATATATTTTAAAGGACATGGAAAAATGTGCAAATGCAATGTAATATGAGCCTCCATATAGGTTTCTGAGGTCACAATATATTTGCAGAAGCATGTTAATATATAATGCACTAGGTCTACTGTAGTACCCACCTTCATCCCATCAATAAATATATTTAAAAAAACACAAACAGTATGCAAAAGCATATAGACATGATAGAGCATAATATGCATTTCCCAATGTGTGATGGATACCAATTGCTATATGGTCCAAATTTTGTTGGTCAATGAACTGCATCTGCCAATAGTGAAGAGTAACCTTTTTAATTATATACAATTTATTAGATTGAAAATGCTGGGATCAATTCACACATATTTATAGATGGCTGAGAAATATATGTAATGAAGCAAATGAAAGTACACATATTTGTTAACACATATGGAAAATGAGACATAGCGTATTTCAGGCAACCTCTCAAAAGGAGCTATTAGTCCCAATTTTTCAACTTAACTGTATAGCTACTAGTTTCTTTGCAATACATAGATACTCTATATTGCTGTTGCATGGTTCTTTTGTTTTTTTGAAGTATATTGATTATAGCTGCATAATACAGTACATCTAGTGCATCAGATACTAAATTGCTTCTGCACATTTATTATAACCTCAAAAATATATATAGACACTTGATAGGTGGGTATTACATTCCTTGCACACATTTTCCCATGTGCTTCAAAATGTATACTACTGGATGGTGGATGGGTAGTTTAATCTATCTAGCACACAGTCACCCTTACACATATCTTACAGTACAGGAAATGTGCAAAATGGGGTCCTAAAATATACCTGCAACCTACCACTACCTCCAACTCTATTTATAAAATCCTATTCAGTCAAATCTACACTCTGTTGCTAGTTCAATGTTTTGCTACTCAAGTGTACAATTGGTTCTATTACTCCACATTTTCACTTTTAATTACCTTATCAGTCTACACTTTCCTAATCAATTCTCCTTTTTCTCTTTGTTGCTTCCAGTTGTCATTCATTTGTCTTCCTTTATTAAGCAATATTGTAGATATCATTCTCATGTTTCTTATTTATCCAATAACCATGGGGAAATTCCCTTACTAGATTGATTTATTTTTAAAATACTCCAAAAAATGCAATTGAATTCCATTTTCAAATGTCCTCAATTTGCCTTTGCTATCTTAATAAATGTTGTGCTAATCATTTCTATATTGCATAGGTTTGTGGGTCCATTCTTTAATTATCCAAAGTTATGTGTCAATCATCACATGTATACTAATTTTGTAGCTGCATTAAGGTTAATATCAGATAGGATTATATTGCCACTATATAGTCAATATATATATGTTAATATCATGTGATCACTTTAGTATACATGTATACTAATTTTGATGGCTGTGCTAATGAAAACACCCTTTATAAAATGTGTTTTTAGTGACAAATGAACTTTGTCTCTTATATTTTTTCATCAAAGGAATCATGTCTGTGACACTTGCCAAAGAAGGAAGGTATGCCAATTACACCTGCCAAAAAATATAGTTATACATTTTGTAAAAGGAATCACACATCGTGCTATCCATTAAGATACAAACAGAGTGTAAGGACGATTGTGAACAAATTAATATTGTATCTCCTCTTCTTGGAATTGGTTATGCTGACTCCCATGATCAATTGGAACACCATTGTGGTTCATATCTGTCATTGTCCAAATAGTGAGGAAGTAAATTTTGAAGATACATTGATTGAGGTATGAAACTGTATTATTATATTGTATATATTATTGAATATGTACACAAATATTCATGTTTTCTTGGGTTATTTCTTGACAGCAAGGATATAAAGAATGGCATTTGGCCAAGACTGAATGATAATGAATGAATTGTTGATTTATTATTTACTAGCCAAGGGCTATCAGTTGACCCACAAGGGGGGGGGGGGTGCAAGGCTTTATCCCAGTTTTGAAGTGCAAGGCTTTATACTAATTTTTAGTTGTAGACTCACTACCCAAAACTGTGAGCTCTTGCTGTGGCATCGCCACAGGAGAGGATGAAAAAAAATGTGGGCTTTACCCTTTGTTCTTCACCCCCCTTTTTTGTTGGTTTGTTAGACTTTGCTAATCCTAGGATGAAATGGTTTATTCTATGTTCACATTTCACATATAATATCTTGTTTATATAGCAATGAATTTACAAAAAGCCCTGTTTACCTTTGGAGCAACATGTTGGGCAGTCATAATATTGTGGTGGCATGTCCTCCAACATGATAGTGACCTCCCACTCCTGCAGCAAGTCTATACTGACCTACATCCACTCCCACTCATCCTTGGAAGGGCCTCAGTTGGATCCCTTTATGGTGTTGTATATCTTCCATGCTGTCTCGGAAAGTAAACCATTCCCAACTATACCGTCGTTTTCTCCATGTTGTACCAGCTTGCATAGGATCCTGAGGAAGCTCCTCAAATGAGGCCAGGTTCCCATCAGCTGGGTGCACTCTACTATGAGCATGAGAATGCCATCCAGACCAGAAGAGAGGAGCTGTTTGAGACACACCATGTGATGCCAAGTTTTACAGAATCGGCAGAACCTCTGAATATCATGATCAGGGTTATATGGTCTGCATTCAGGACAATTTCATGGATTGATTCTGTCCAGACCCCAGAAATGTACAGTATGTGTGTATGAATTCATTGATCAATGAATCAATGGTAGTGTGTGTTCTTACCATAATCTGATATGACCCAGCTTTGGTGGTCATCTTCCCCTTGCCATGTTGCATCTCCTTCTGAGGTATAAGTGTCATCATCCACCAATAGAATAGGATTCCTGGTTTGATGTTGTTGCAGTATGGCACAGCATCATCAAAGCACACTATGACCTCATTGGGTTTGAAAGACAATGCTAACAAGAGCTTTGTCTGCTTCCTTTGAGGCAATGCTTACACTCTATGCAGCCAGCATCTACTGTATTATGTAAGTCTGATTGTCTAGCATGAGCTCATTGAATGCTAAGTGGTTGTAAAAGCTGGAAGATATAGTGTAAGCACTATAGAATCACTAATAACATGCCATGCAAGACATACCTCTCTCCTTTAAGATTCCGCTTGCAATGGAACCATTGTATCATGATCCAAATATTCTTAAACTTCCCCTCCTATATTATTAAGACATCTACTGTGAGTCATGGACAAGGAAATTCATGTGTGTGATGTCATACCTCATCTTTGTTCATCTCCACCTTGATTTTCACCTGCCATAGCTCTTGATTAAAAGCCTTGATTGTCACTCTGATGGCAAGGTGTCTGTTAGTAGAATTCCATGGTGCATTGTGAACAATGGCTATTATGCACAGGTCATTTCTGTAGAATGTATATGAGTCTGTTCCAAGTAATTAATGCATCAGTGCATCAATTGTTCAGTGAGCATCATCAACTACCTTTGGTGATCTCCTTAATGACTGTATATGGAGGGGTTAGCATGTGATGAGCACTGACTTGCATGCATGTACCAATGTATTTTTAGCTCATAGGGAATCATGAAAACTTTGTTAGGGTTGGTATCAGCTTGGCATTAGCTTTGTTTGCCATGATATAGTCAGGGAGATGTAGAAATACTATCATATATATATCATCATTGAATCATTCAAGCCCTGAGCTAACTGTATTTGAACTGGTCTAGAAGCCTGCCACACAATCCATGGCATGATTGATGCTTGATGGATATATTAATTAACTTATTATAGCACAGAACTGTTATCCCATATGGTTTGTTGTATTTGTAAGATATCATATCATATCATATATATATATAGCATGGCAGAAGACAAAGGTCACCTGTTCAATTTATTTTTGTCCACAATCTGGTGTAATACATGATAAATCTGATAGCCCACTTCATTCAGCCCTCCATCCACTTGAGCCTCCTCCTCCTGCTCTCCTCTCTAATCTATACACCATACCCAATCCACAGGGTTAAGTGGGGCCCTGGGACCTTTCCCATTTTCTCTTTCATTTACCCCCACCACCTTTAGGGGAGTCCGTAGGAGGGACAGATTTCGTAATACATACATAGCAGCAGTAGTATCTTCTAAGTCCTCCCCTTGGAGTGATACTGACACAGGGTCCATGCTCTGTTTGTCAAGGCCAACTTGGGAACCACAGTATTTCCAAGGCTGAGGCATTACTTAGGTATCTGGATAGTGATATCCAAGGTAGACCTTAGGGATAAATTAGCTGTACCTATTCTTCCACAGATCTAGTCCTGGTGGTTATGGCAGATTATAACTCACTCTACAAATTGTCCATAGATGATATCCTGCACCGACTGGCAAAATTGAATCCAACTGGATTTACCTTCCCTGCTACCTCATTGAATGATGATGATCACAATCCAACCTCTCCACCATCCAGCACTGCAGCTCTACCATCATCTGATCTGCAGTTATATGATGATTGGATTGACTATTTAAGTGGCAAGGCTAAAGTCCATGGGTCTCCATCCTCCTTTGTGATATCATCATATGATGAAACCCTGGATCACTTCATACCAGTACAACAAGATGGTGATATTTCCAATGTCCATGAGCCTGAGCCTCCTCCCCCATCACCTTCTTCTCTTGCACTGTCCTTTGATGATAATGGAGATCATGAAAAGAGTAACTGTATTGTTTCTCGTTTTAAATTTTAAATAAGACATCTTATGACATGGTACAGGATCATGTTCTGCTCCATCAAGATCTTCTGGAAGTAGACCTTTGAAATGAAAATATCAGGATGACTCTGAAAACTCAGGCAACTTCATTTTTGGAGTGTTACATTCACCTGTCACAGTTACTTTAGATGTATGTGTGGAGATGATTAGATAGTTGAATCACATAGTCAGATAGTCAGATGATCAGATGTAGTCATAGAATCAGATGATTGTTAGAGGTTAGTTAGATGGTCAGATAGTCAGAATCAGATATGGCAAATGATTAGATGGTCACATAATTAGGTTCAGATTTTCTCAGATGATCAAATGGTCAAATATAATTAGATGATTAGATAGTTGGATCAAAGTGTCAGATAGCCAACCAGTCAAATAGCTCAGTTAGATTTAGTCAGATAAGTCAGATAATCAGATAGTGGTCAGATAGTCAATGATCAGATGTAGTCATAGGATCAGATGGTTGTCAGAGGGTAGTCAGATGTGCAGAGGTTAGTGAGATGCTCAGATAGTCAGGATCAGATTTCTTTATATGATCAGATGGTCAAATAGTCAGATAAAATCATATGATTAGATGGTTGGATCACATAATCACATAGTCAAATAGTCAGATAGTGAAAGTTAGTCAGATGGTCATACAAATTAGGATTAGATTTGATTAGATACTTGGATCAATTAGTCAGATAGTTGTAGTGTTATGCTCAGATGGTCAAATGGTCAGATGTAATTTGATGATTAGATAGTTGGATCAAACAGTCAGATAGTCAGAATCAACTTTCAATAGATGATGTTTATTAGTTAGGTTACATAGTCTGGATCAAATTTTCTTAGATGATCAGATGGTCAGATAGTTAGGATCAGATTTTCTTAGACAGTGAGACAGTTAAATGGTCAGATGTAATGAGATGATTAGATAGTTGGATAAAATACTCAGATACTCAGCTACTCAGAATCAAATCCCAATAGATGAATTTTATTAAATGGTCACATAGCCAGGATCAGATTTTCTTAGATGATTAGATGATCTAGTTTAGGTTAGATGGTCAGATAGTCAGATAATTTAGTCAATGGTCAGATAGTTTAGGTTAGATGGTCAGATAGTCAGATAGTCAGTCAGATGGTTTAGTCAGATGGTCAGATGACCAAATAGATCAATGGTCAAATAGTCAGATAGTTTAGTCAAATGGTCAGATGGTCAAGGTAATCAAATAATTAGTTAGTTGGATCAAATAGTCAGTCAAATCAGATGACCAGATAGTCAAAGTTAGTGTTATGGTCACTTGGTTAATGGTCAGATATAATCAGATAGTTGGATCAGAGAGTAGTCAAATAGTCAGATAGTGGTCAGATAGTCAAATGATCAGATGGTTGGATTAGAGGTTAGTCAGACAGTTAGATGATCAAAGTTAGTGTTATGGTTACATAGTCAATGGTCAGATATAATCAGATGATGAGATAGTTGGATCAAATAGTCAAATAGTCAGATCGTCAAAGTTACCATTATTGTCACATGGTCACATGATCAGATATAATCAGATATTTAAAGTTAGCCAAATGATCAAATGGTCAAATGTGTATAATCAAATGGATAGCTGCATCACATAGTCAAATAGTCAGTTAGTAAAAGTTAGTCAGATGGTCACATAAGTTAGAATCAGATTTGATTAGATACATGGATCAAATAATCAGATAGTCAGATGATCAGGTAGTGAGAATCAGATCCCAATAGATGAAGATTATTAGATTGTCACATAGCCAGGATTGGATCTTCTTAGATGATCAGATGATTAAATAGTGGATAGTCAAATAGTCAAATAAGGGTTAGTCACATAGTCAGATAAGTAATCAGATGATGGTCAGATAGTCAGATGATCAGTTGTATGTAGTCAAAGGATCAGATGTTTGTATTGGAGTGTAGTCACTGGAAACTGGACCTTCAAACACTAGTATCAACCCTAGGGATCCAACTAAAGGTTTCAACACAAAGGAAAAAAAAATTCAGAGTAATTCTGGTCTCACATGGTCAATGGTCAGATAGTCAAATAATCAGATGGTTGAATCAGAGGATGATGGTCAGATAGTCAAAGTTAGGATTATGGTTACATAGTCAAATGGTCAGATATAATCAGATGGTTGGATCAAAGAATAGTCAGATAGTCAAGGTTAGTGTTATGGTCACACAGTTAAATGGTTAGATATAATCAGATAGTCAAGCATAGTTAGGATCAGATGTCTTTAGATGATCAGATGGTCAAATGGTCAGATATAATCAGATAATAATTAGATAGTTGGGTTATAATCAGAAAGTAGAATCAGAGGGTAGTCAGATGGTCAGATGGTCAAAGTTAGTGATGGTCAGATAGTCAAAGTTATGTAGTTTATGATCACATGGTGAAATGGTCAGATATAACCAAGTGGCTGTTCCAAAAAGACTGAGAGGATGACCACCAAAAAGAAGAAGAGTCAATGATGGGGTCAAAGGCAAGTACCAAACAAAAAATAATAAGCTAAAGGCTGACATGGTCAATCAATCATCTTTTGGCAGTACCTCCAGCACCTGTACCTCAAGATATGTGGTTCTTTTCATGTGATGGATAGATGGATTGCTCATGCTGTCCAGTCGTGGAAAGTGGCAGAGGAAGACTTCCAAAGTGCAAGTGTGCTCGGAAGCCACCCCGAGCTATAGAAGATGATGATAACCCTGCTCCAGAAATAGGGTTGGTTGAAGAGTCTCAGCCACACAGAATAGAGTGCAGCCCCTAGCATAAGCCTCTGGCAGACCCATCACAACAAATGTTTTCATGGGGGGAACAATCCCAGCCTAGGGCAAATTTAAAATCAGGCTTGAACAATGCTCCTGAGCTTCCACCATGGATGTCCAGGCAAGATATCAGTGGTAAGAAGATGATCCTATACAAATGAATCATACTGAAATATATCTTCAGCAACAGTCCTGTCTGCTGCTATCCTATGGCACACTGCATACACAGAGCCGGAAACACTTGGAAATAAACAATGACTGGACAGCCTTGTCTGTGACTTTTATTTCACCTCCATCTGGCATGACAGTGATGGCAATGCTTAATGTTGGTTTTTCATGATCTTTCAACTCAGGCCCAACCTTCAAATCACTTCCATGGAGGTGGATACCTATAGGCATCTTTATCATGTGCTTGTGAACAAGCGTATAGTTCCATGATTCCAGTGGCCTTCTTCGTCCATGAGGTGGCATCAGCACATTATTTTGCTGTGGTGTTTAACTATGCTACACACATTGTGTATGTGTTTGGAAGAAAGATTAGTGTTGACAATCCTCAATACAATTCTGCCTGGACAGCCTGGCAAGGGCTGGAATGCTGGTGAATTATAGCTGACCTTTACCATTGGAATGTAGGAGATCCAGAGATGGTCTTTGTCATTAGCAGAGACTGGAGACAGAATGGGTATGACTGTGGGCCCATTGCATGTGCCATCATCAAAATGTGCATGGAGGAAGGTCTTGAAGAGACATGGAGAATGTTTCAAGAATCACTCACAGTTCCACCTGCAATTTCATGTGGTCACATCATTCAGTTGAACATGCTTGGGGCTATTTGGCAATGGTGCATGACCAGCTTTAGGGACTACATGCACTTCATCATCCATCCACCTCATCGCTGGGATTATACAGAACTTGATGATAAAACAATCCAGCAGATGCAGTCTGGGGGAAATGTGGAGTGGGACAATCAGCTGGTGCATTCTCTGATGCTGGCTAGTAGCTCCTGTCAGGAATGTCAGGCATCTATTGCTCAGGAAGCTGCTAGAGAGACTGGGAAGAGCTGGAATAGAGATAGAAATCAGAACGAGAAGGATATACAAGACGAAGAGAATCAACAGGAGGATTAGCAGCAGAAAAATGCGGAACCTCGACATGATTCTGGCCAGGACAGAGCCAAGGCCTTGTTTGCTCTAATCAAAGACCACCAGATACTGCATGGTGCATGCCTGTGCTGTAGATAATCCTTCCAAAACTGCAGCAAAAAAAAAACAGCTTTGAAAGAGGCAGCCAGCCAGAACTGAGAACAGCTGTCCATTGCCACCAAGATCTCACGCAAGTGGGTCAAGGATTAATGATTGGGCACCATGCAACATTTTTCCAGGGTTTCACAACCGGTCTTTCTCAAGGCCTATAGAGAACAATGGTTTATTCAACATGACCATGGGTATGACGACTATAATGACAGTCCCACCCTGGAGATGCTTCAGCAGCCAGAGGTATACTCCATTTTGACACACCCCTTCAAATACACTGGCATGGTTCAGGCCCCTGCTTGAATCATGTGGCGAGTCCATGGCTATCACATCCTCACTGAATCATTTCAAATGTTCTATTTGTGTCAGCCAATTCAAATTATGGACCATGTCATGACTATAGGAAAGGTGAATCAGAAAGGACTTGACTTGAAAAATGGGTAAGCTCACTAGCATGAATGGCTAGATTTTTCAAATCAAGTTCACATGGAGAATCACTTTGCAGATCATACCCATGAGTGCTACAGAGATGTTGAACTATGCAGGGGATTCTCCTGGGATCAATTTATGATGTACTTACACTCACAATATCTTTGTAAGAGGTTATCTTCCCATTTTTGGTGAAGAAGAGAAATATGTTTGTGTTGATCTTGAGCAAGACAAGATCAACTTTTCTAAAGGTGACATCAAGATTTCCATTGACACAGACACCATCATCCACCAGGAAGCTCATGTGCCAGAACAGCATCAGGATATATTTGACTCCCATCTATGATGGCAAGGCTGGAATCCAGAAGTATAATCATGTCTACATTGACATTCTGGTTCCACAGTCTGAAGAAGCTCAGTCTACTCTGGGACCTTGTACTGAATGGTTGTCGAAGAGGTTCCCTCTCAATGCCATACCTCACACAGTCATTGAACAACTTGCCTCCTCCACTGGCCATTGCCTATGAGTCTACATTTTTTTTTCTCACATGATGCACTGCAGTTCTCTTACAGGAAGATGTATGAACATGATGCCCAAAGAAGTGCTGAATTTTTTCTGGGAGCAGGTCCTTCTTCCTGTGATAGATGTCCATGCCAATGACAAATAGAGCTGGACTTCCTACATATCACAGACCTTGGAAGAAGGTACATATAAGCAAAGAGGCTCTTCACATAGTGAGAGAAGGCTTCCTCTCTCCAATCAAGCATTCCTTGACATCCAAGACATCATGAAAGAGTTACATATCTGAACAGGAAGATCTTTCTATGTATGGCTCATTCTTCTTTGTTGTAGAAGGCAAGGGCATCAAGCTGTTGATGAAGGATGGTCAGTGAGGGGAGTACACCTCTCCGGTGGTGGCCCTCAGATGCAATCTGTCATGTCTAAACTGGAATTACATGCTCCAAATCCAAAAATCCTATTGTTGGCCTGTGGAGACTGGATGCCCTTGAGGAGTCTTATGTAGCTGGTGGCTTCAACATGGGGACCGCTCACCATCACTGCATGTTGTACAGGTATGGTGCGCTGCAAGCAGAGATGCCTCAGGATCGTGCTCTCCAGACCTATGTCATATTCCAAAACACATATAACCTCTATTATGAGGCAGTACACCCCAACAGCAACATCCCCATCTTTATCAAGGACAGCAATGCCATGACTTCCTCCTATCACAAGGAATGTTGCAGTATCCTAAAGATTCTGACAAAAAAAAACTGTTACAGCATTTCAACAATAAACTACCAAGGGGTGATGGCACATAATGACCACCCACAAAAATAACTGTTACAGCATTTAATTTAAACAATAAACTATCCAAAAATAGAACTGCAGTAATTGTTGATGATGAATTATTGTAATTGGAGTTCACAGAATGGTGAAGGATTCAGTGGGAAGATCATTGCCATCATGCATTCCAGGGATGGCCAATTTGAGAAAGCGGACTCCTTCTGACATTGGATGAGATCAGGTGAATCTTATGGTTTGGCTCCTTCAAGACAAATTGTTAACTCTATGATGTCATAAGTCAGGTCTGCACTGAATGTAAGTTTGACTCATGTTTGACTTGTGTTCAGCAGGTGTTTGACTAATGTTCAGCACAGTTCAACCGTCCTTCATGTGTTCAACTATCCTCCACATGTTCAGTACATGTTCAGCACATTATGTAATTGCATTGTCAAAGTGACACATGTGGCATCTTTTTAGTTGCACAACACACCACCCTCTTAACTTTGTGTCCCACTCCAACCCTTCCATCTTTCATCACATTTAGCATGGCTGGAATCAGAGCACACTCCAACTATACACTACAACCCCACCTTCCCCCAGACTTGTTCCCCATTGTTGTCAAGATCTTCCTAATGAATATCTAAGTACTCAGTGGTTGGGAAACCAGCTGAGCTTACCTATTGAATATCTAAGTACTGTAGGTAGTCAGTACTGGTAATAGGTAGCTCTAATAATATTGTACTCACCTCAGTGGTGTAACTAGGTACTTGAGACTGAAAATACTGTCTGCTTAAGTAAGCCAGTAATACTAAATAAGGAATAATAATTCCAACACTCCCCCTCAAACACGAGAGGCTGAGCATCAGCTCTAAGTGATTGCTCTAATGCAGAAAAGATAAATGTAAAAGAAAATATACCAATAATCTTATTAAACGATTTGTATCGTGTCCGTGTAGCAGCATCGTGCGCGGTGGTATCGTCCGTGGGGTTGCGTGGGTGTTGCGTCCGAGCGGTGCCCAAATAAGGCAAGTCGCGCCTCGGCTAGCGCTATCTCTGCACGCTCGGTCGTCCTCGATCGACTCTGGCATGCTCGTCTTCGCGTTTCGCGGCTCGGCAACACTTCCTGGGCATCTCTACTCAATGTGGATCGCATCCGACCGCTCCGATTCGCCCGATACGGCCTTGACGCGACCGTTCAGCTCGGTATGTACGCTTTCTCGTATGGATTCGATTTATTCTTCTAGATCGCATTTTGACCTTTGCACGTCGACGCGGTGGGTTGACGGGCTCGATAGGACGTCTAGGGTGGTTGCTGGGTGGTGTGGATGGCTCAGGTATGCTGTCCATCGTGCGCATTCGCCATTCTTGCTGACTCGGCCCTTTTCCAGCTAGCATCTTCGTTTCGACTCGTTTCGAGTCGGGACGCGCGCTGCTCGTTGCGCCATCCATCCGGCACCTATTCCCATGGTATCCGACGCCATTGCTATCATTTCGGCGCTCCCAATTGTCCTCGACACTTCCCGTTTCGTCCAACTCGCCCAAATGGCCTCCTGGCCCTCTATCTCGACATAGCGCTTTCGTTTCGACGAAGCGCTGCTCCCTGTCGCTCCTACGACATCTCCTATGGTCCCCGAAGGTGTCTGGGTCGTTCCGCCGCAGCGGTTCGCCCTTGACACTTCCGTTTCCGATGTTTTCGCCTCTAGGGCCTTCTGGACCTCTAACTCGGCCTGGCGCATTCGGTTCGTCAAAGCGCTCGCTCGTGGGGCCTCGGGGACGTTCCTGGATGCTGTGGGAACCGCCTGGTACGACCGCTTCGTTGTCCGGCTCGTTCTCCTCGTCTCGAGCTCTCCAAGGTGAGATTTCCTTCTCCCTTGGTTCCAGGCGCTCTTCGACTTGTTCTAACGAGTTGCGCAGCTCCTTCGGCCTGTTCCTAGGGTCCTCATCGCCTTCAGATGCTCCCGACACATTCGTATCGCCTCGGGTAGCTGCGACGTCGTGGCTCGCAACTTCCTTCCATTCCCCCTCGAGCTCGACGCTCGGGGGCTCGTTTCCTTGCACGGTTCGTTCGGATGGTCTGAGGTGTGGTGGACGTGGGTCTGGGAGTGCTTCCAGTGAGTTCTCGTCGTCCGTCTTGCATTCGGTACGCATGACGTCGAAGCTCGTGAGCTGTCTCCACTCCCCCTCGAGCTCGATGCTCAGGGGCTCATCTTCTCGCGCGGATCGTTCGTATGGGCTGGATAATGGTGGAGGAGGTTCTGGGGGTACTTCTAGTGAGTCCTCGTCATCCGTTGAGGTGCGCTGATTGTCTGTTTCAGTTCGCGTTGTCAATCGCGCTCGCGCCCTCGCACGACTTCTCTCCCCCTCAACCTGCACATCCTGGCGCCTTCCTCTGACCTCTCTGTGGTCTGGTGCATCAGCGCGTCCGTGCGCAATGCTTCCGTTCTGTCTCCTGACCACATCACCGCCTGGTTCGACCTGTATGGCCTCTGGCTCGACTCGCAGCTTGCTGTCTCGGCTGGACACACTCTCTGCCTCGTCTTGCGGGTCGCAGACTTGTCCTCGTGCACTGTCCACCTCGTCTGGAGGCTCGGTGGGCTTCCTGGGTCGACGCGCTTCGTTGCCGTTGTCACCCGTGCTCTCTGCGCGCCCTCTTGACCTGACTGCCTTGATCTGCACCTCTCCCCTTCGCCCCCTCATGCTCTCAGGCTTGTCGGGTGGCTCTGTGGGTGCGTCAGGATGACGCTTGTTGTCACCCGTCGCGTCCACAGGGTCTCTCGATGGTCTTCCTGGATCCGTTGTCTCGGCGTCATCGTGCGACACGCTCCATGCGCTTGCGCTGTCCATATCGTGTGCGGTCAGCTTGCTGCTGCCGTTGCTCGCCTGTCTGATCCTCTCCCCTGTGAGCGGCATGCTCTGGGGTGTGCACAGTGTCGTCGTCTTCATCGTCACAGCAGCTGGGTGGTTGTGCGACGTGCTCCGTGTGCTTGCACTCTCTGCTGACTTGTCGCCTTGGTCCCGAGTGACCTCGGCTTCGTCTGCTCCAGCGTCGTTGGTTGTTAACTGACCATCTCGCTCCCCCGCGAGCGACACGCTGAGCTGAGCTGGTGTGTGCTGTGTCATCGTGGTAGTCTCGTCTTCGGACGTCTCCACGCGATGGTCCTTGTCGTCGATGCACTCGTGTGCTCGACATTCTTTGTCGTTGGTCATTCGAGTTCTCTCGTTGACCTCCCTGACCTCGACTTTATCACCCGCTGCCTCTCGGTCCTCTCTGTGCGATCTCCTGTCGTGTGGCGTCCGTATTGCGTGCGTGGTCGTCGACCAGTCCTGTGGGTCGTGCGACGCGTCCTCTGGCCTCGTAGGCCCTGCGCATGTCGCGTTTCGGGTCGCGTCGTCAGTGGTCTTGTCGTAGACCTGCTGACTCGCTGTCTGGCGTTGTGGGCTGCTCGCTGGGGTCGCAAGGCTTCTGCTGTCAGTCGTCTTGGCCGTGGTCACTGTGCCAGGTCCTCTCGCCGTGGCTGCCCCTTCATCGACTTTTCCGTGCGACATCTCGCCCTTCTTGCCCTTCTCAGGCTCCGTTCTGACTTGTCCCTGGCTCATGGTCTTCCGTTCACGTTCGCGACGTGTCCCATTGCTCGGTAGGTGACCCGTTTGGCTCCCCAACTGGTTTTCGACCTCTTTGTAAGTGCGCGTGCTGTCGAATCGCTCCATTAGGTAGTCGATGTATTCCCGCGCTGTTTCTAGGTGTCAGAAATGGGATGAAATGGAGTTCGGGACTGTACACTCGATGATTCGTCTTGTGAGTGAGTCGAAAAGATCCTTGAATGGGTCCGGTGGAGCTCCTGCGAGGTAATTGCCTAGTTGTTGCTGCTCCGTGAGCCGTTGGATCATCTCGCGCCATGCTGACCAGCTCCGTCTGTCCGATCTAAGCTTGATGACCTTGATATCCTCGTTATTGGCCATGGTGGGATTCTGAGTCTGGTGAGTCTGGTTCCTTGCTCACTGAGTGGCAGGGCTCATAACCTATTGAATATCTAAGTACTCAGTGGTTGGAAAACCAGCTGAGCTTACCTATTGAATATCTAAGTACTGTGGGTAGTCAGTACTGGTAATAGGTAGCTCTAATAATATTGTACTCACCTCAGTGGTTGGGAAACCAGCTGAGGTGTAACTAGGTACTCGAGACCGAAAATACTGTCTGCTTAAGTAAGCCAGTAATACTAAATAAGGAATAATAATTCCAACACTTCCACAGTGATTCCCCAAATCCAACTGTTGCCCCGGCGACCTCTACCTTGGCCCTGGGGTGATTTGGGTGATCCAGTCCCACCAAGGGATTCAATGGAATCCAACCCAATCCCTATTGCTCAAATTCAATGGGGACAAGCTCTATACTGCTCCCTGTGCAACTCAAGGCCTATGACTGGTAAGTGATGAAGAGCAACACCATGCAGAGCTACCAAGAATCAGATGTAAACTGGGCCTGGGTGCCTCAGATGACGTCATGGCAGCACTGCTGCAACATATCACAGTGGCAATTGGTTTCCAGAGCATGGAGAGTGGGGACACTGGTAACAAGTCAGTACAAGTACATAGCATTAATCAATGACTTGTGTGTTATCTGGGTTAACAGACATGGATAACAGCTGGAACAGACTAGCAAACTGATGGATAGTAGGACACAGGTAGAGGGAAAGTCCTTGGTAAGTGACCACAACCTTACACACCATGAATGGACACTGAATTTGATTCCATCATAGGATACAATGGTACTGAATGTCCGTGTGCACAGGGCAACACAGGAAAGATCGTCGGACATGCCCACCACATCCAGCAGACTGGAAATGCAAAAGGCAAAGTGTAGGATTTATTTAGACTACATTCGTACAGACTACTGATTACTTAATACATTACCTTTTATGGTCGGTTCTTGTTCGACACACCTCAGTGACTGACTACACAGTTACTGAGGTGAGACTACATCTTCCTTTAACTTACATCCCTTACTGATAACCTATAGTCCTACTGTGCTACAGGTAATGCATTCCAGTGACTGACTACACAGTTACTGAGTCCTACTGTGCTACAGGTTATGAGCCCTGGCCCATACAACTAAAGTTGAACAAGCCCGAAATATCCTCAAACTCAGCCAACAATATCCTACTCGGAAAAGGAATCATTAAGACTTCCTAAACTCGACCCAGCCGGAAAGGAAAGGATCTTGTGGAAGAGCCATCTCGAAATTGCTCTACTCACACGAGGACTCGGTGATTACTACATGGTAAGAAACACCAACCTACCAACCCGGCGACTGGCAAATCCGCCGCATGGATACCCAAAACACCGGATGAGAAAGAAGCCGTCGATCAATATGAAAAGGACATGGCAGAATGGATCAAAAAGGATGCCCAGGCCTGACATACCATCGCGACGACACTACCCAATACCTTGTTCATGTGCATTAGAGCTAAGACGACCACCAAAGAATACTTCGACACCCTTAAAGCCATGTTTGAAAATCGCTCATTGGTCGTTGGCGTCGAGCTAAGACGACAGCTCAACGAGCTGAAGCTAAAAGATAATGGGGACGCACAAGCGCACGTAAACAAAGTCACAGCCCTAAGAGAAGAGCTCGCCTCTCTCGGGAACCCTGTCTCAGACGCAGACCTATTCAGCATTTTCTTCACGTCACTCCCACACACGTACAACAACATCCTTGCCTCGATTTCTACCACCACACGACTCCATAATCAAACCATTGCAATCGATACTCTCTTTAACATAGTCATAGACGAATACGACCGTCTCCTCATCCAGGACCCTGGAAAGTCGAAAGCAAAGTCAGCTGATGACGCTGCATTCAATGCCGACTCATCTAAAAAAGCAAAAGGCAAAAAGCGCGAGCACTAGACCGGCGACTGCGGTAACTGCGGCTGGACAGGTCATCGAGACAAAGACTGCTGGGAGGAAGGAGGAGGCAAGGAAGGACAAGCTCCAAAGACTTGGAAGTCGCGAGGAAAGAAGCCGAAAGATTCGCAAAACAGCAAAGGGAAAGCGTCAGCGAAAGCCAACACCACAGCTGAAACAACAGAACCTGATGGTGTCTGGCTTGCAACCACAGATACCAGTGAAGACGCCGATGGCGACAACGAACCTGTTAATAGCTGGTCAGTAGGCGACGACGGTACCACATCGTCGAGCGAAGTCACCAAACTGTATGACAGCGGTGCTTCGCAGCACATGTCACCAGCTCACGAACATTTCATTGACTTCGAAACCATCCCACCCAAACCCATACGGTCAGCAGATAACCGCACGTTCAATGCAATTGGCAGAGGAAACCTCTACATTTATTTACCCAACAGCAAGAAAAAGTCACGAGTCCTCTTAAAGGATGTCCTGTATGCGCCGTCAATGAAGGTCACCCTCGTCTCAATTAGCCGACTTGCCAGTGCAGGTTACGCCGCCTTGTTCCGTGACAAGTCGTGTCGTATCTTCAGTTCGACGAAACATCTACTAGGTGAAGTACCACTTGCCAACGGTCTCTACCGAACCCGAAATCAGTACCCTACACCGTTCACAGGTGCCGCAAAAGCTGACCAAGAACTTACTATGGAGGAGCTACACGCTCAATTGTCCCATATTGGCACATCCACAATCCGCGAGATGCTCGCCAAGGGCATGATCACCGGTGTGAAACTACACCCAGATCACACCTCCATGAATCAGTGCGAAGCGTGCGAGTATGGCAAGGCAACACGAAAGCCTATAGGGAAGGACCGTGACCCCAAACATTGCGATAATTTCGGTGACGAAATACACACCGATTTATGGGGACCGTCGCCAACACAAATGCTGTCAAAAAAGACCTACTACTGTTCGTTCACGGACGACCACACGCACTACACCCACCTATACCTGCTAACAGCCAAATCCGAAACCTTCAAGGCCTACCGCCAGTACGAAGCTTGGGTGAAGACCCAGCACAACGCTGATATCAAACAGCTGAGGTCGGACCGTGGGGGGGAATACCTGAGCGATGAATTCACTCGTCATCTGAAAGCCAAGGGTACAGAGTGAAAACTTACCACCCATGACACCCCACAACATAACGGCGTTGCGGAACGTCTCAACCGAACCCTGGTTGAACGGGTACGTGCAGTCTTGCACGCTAGTGGACTACCTAAGACGCTATGGGGCGAAGCCATCATGCATATCATCTGGGTGAAGAACAGGTCAGCGACACGAGCACTCGATGGCAAAACGCCATACGAGACACTCTACAACAAAAAGCCAAACTTGGCCAACCTACCTGTGTGGGGCAGCAAGTGTTGGATACACGACGCAAATGGCTTGAAGCTCGATGCTCGAGCACGCGAGGGTCATTGGCTGGGCTTCGACCCAGACACCAGTGATTCCCACCACATCTATTTCGCCAACTGTTGGGTTGTAGCGGTCAAACGCAACGTGACATTCCAATGTCATGACAGCGTTGCAATCGGCCGTATAGGTGTCACGAGCAAAGGGGAGAATGAGAGACTGAACAAAAATCATCAGCCTACCGCTTGAAACACCAAGGACGACATACCAAATGACACGTCAAATCCCCAGCCACAGCACGACCACCTTGGCGACAACTTCGAGATACCACCACCCCAAGCCGAACTGAGGCGCTCAACTCGTAAGCGCACCGAATCGCCCTACATGCAAGCAATATGCACTGGTCTCGGTACCCACAACGGACGAGCAGGCACTCCATCATTCCCTCAAGGCGTCCAAGCTGTTGAGAGTGGGAATAGAGAAGGAGGCAGTGAGAAAAGTGACGACCGTGGTGAGAACGGCGATACCGTTAATCCCATCGATAACGGCGCAGCCTCAGGCACATGGGAATTCGACAACGATAGAGCGCCATACGCCATGGTAGCCGGAGTTACCAATACGGAAGCGTTGGAACCCGTGACCATAGAGGAAGCACGGAAACGGCCAGATTGGGCGAACTGGGATGAAGCGATTAACGCCGAATTGAGAAGCCTTGACGACGCGCACACCTGGGACATTGTTGAACGACCAACGAAGACAAATGTTGTAAGCTGCAAATGGGTCTTCAAAATCAAGAAGAACGCAGCAGGTGAGATCGACAAATACAAAGCTCGATTGGTAGCGCGCGGTTTCACACAACGTCTCGGCGTCGACTACAATGAGACATATGCACCTGTCATATGGCTCGCATCGATCTGTCTCATCCTCACCATCGCAGCCAGACAAGATTGGGACATCGATGTATTCGACTTCCACAGCTCATTTCTCAACGGCAAGCTGGATGACAACGAAACCATCTACATGGAATTACCGCCCGGATTCGATAAACACGGCCGGGACCTTGTTGCCAAGCTCTGTGTCGCCCTCTACGGCTCCAAACAAGGCGTGCTAAAATGGTACCAATGGCTTTCGAAAGAGTTAACCGTCTTGGGATTCAAACGGATGGAAGCTGATTGGGGAGTATTTGTTGCCCTCATAGGCGAACACATCTGAATCCTCGCATCGCATGTTGACGACTGCACCATCACAGGGAGTTCAAAGAGCCTCGTCAGAGACTTTAAAGCCAAGATTGGCTCCCGCTTCCGTATAACAGACCTAGGGCCTATCAGCTGGCTTCTTGGCATGAAAGTTACTTGTGACTGCAGCGCCCACACCATCTTGCTCTCCCAAGAATCATATATCAACACGATACTCGCAAAATTCAACTTCTCAGATGCCAAACCAGTTGCAGTGCCCCTTGACCCCAACGTCCATCTATCTGAATCACAAAGTCCACGGACGAAGAGTGAAGCCGCACAAATGTGCAACATCCCGTATCGTCAAGCTACTGGCTCCCTAATCTACCTCATAGCGGGTACGAGACCTGACATCGCTTTCGCCACATCGTATGTATGCCAGTTCAACAGCAATCCAGGTTGGAACCATTGGAAAGCCGTGAAGCAGATCTACCGCTACCTCGTTGGTATGAAGAGCTGGACGCTCATGTACGGAACGCAAACATGCGGTCTTGTCGGATACGCTGATGCAGATGGAGCTACACAGGAACATCGGCACGCGATAACGGGATTTGCGTTCCTCATTGATGGGGGCGTGGTCCTGTGGGGGTCGAAAAAGCAAGAGCTCGTCACCCTCTCCACAGCCGAATCTGAATATGTCGCCGCTACACACGCGATGAAGGAAGCCATCTGGCTATGACGTCTCATCGGTGAAATATTCCGTCCGCTCAAACACCCGACAATCCTCTACGGGATAATCAATCCGCTATCGCGCTCACGCAGGACGGGAGTTTCCATGCCCGCACCAAACATATAGATATCCGGTATCATTTCATTTGTTTCTCCGTCGAGAACGGACATATTCATTTCATATACTGCCCTACTAATAGTATGGTGGCAGATACTTTCACCAAAACCCTACCTAGTACAAAAGCCAAGCATTTCGCCTTCGAACTCGGCCTACGCCCTTCCGCTTGAGGGGGAGTGTAGGATTTATTTAGACTACATTCGTACGGACTACTGATTACTTAATACATTACCTTTTATGGTCAGTTCTCGTTCGACACACCTCAGTGACTGACTACACAGTTACTGAGTCCTACTGTGCTACACAAAGCGCAAGGTGCCAAGATATGACAAGCCCCAGATATGTGGCTCCATATCCAATATCAGAAACAACATCCCATTTCACCTTTGGACAGGCACCCAGAGTGATCGACAAGGGCAACTAATCCAGGACCAGAACTGTCAATCAATGTGGATGGAGACCCAGAACAGGAGCTTCATGTGTCAATAACAAGAAATCTGAAGCACTGTAAGAGTAAGTAGCCAAGCTCTTTACGGATTTCACCATGTTAACATGCACTCAAAGCCACACCAACAATGCAATCACTGCTCTCAGGGATAACATGCCCGCAGGACACCCCTTCAATAGATGGATGAGCCATGGCATCATGACATACATGCCGTGCATCAGCAAACTGACCTTTTCAAGCCATAGAGTTGATACCTCATTCTCTGTAGCCCTACATAGACTACATAGATATTGCTTCTCTGTGTAGACCTTGTGGCTGTGATTCTCGGGTGGTCAAAATTTCTTACCACAGAAGACAGATGAATTATACTCCATAGAGCCTCTAAAGGCTCTGACTCAGTGGCAGGTGACACTGTCTGTCCAAACATGTACCTTTCAATTATATGTATTACAATTCATAGTCACAGTGACTGTACCCTGTCACCTGTGGTAGTGTCAGGCATCACACCACAGCAGCTTGACTCAAACTTGAAGCAAAGTTGAAGATGGAGCATATTGTCATAACATAATAGAACAAGTTGTAGTAGTAGGACCGAAAAACATCATAACACAGCATATCAGGATGAGTAGTACTGGCCAGCACCCAGCACCCAGCAGATTTTTGAACTATCAGAAAACTTGTACACACCATGACCACCACAGGCAGGTCATCATGGTCATCACCATGATTGAAAGTACTGAAGTCCAACTTGAAGGACAATTAGCTTGGATTAAATCATACGAGAGAACAGTGATGGGGGAGGAACTCACCTTCGTGATGCACTGACTTGGATGGCAGGGGTGGGCTGAGAGTTGAAGTATATCCATACCACTGAATCACCAGCTGTGCTCATCCGACGTGGAGCTCTGCACTTAAGAGATCTTGCTCTGTCCGTTCAACTTGCAGGAGGCTGCGTTCCAGTCACAACAGGTTGCATTGCACAAGTTGGTCCACAAGCTCTTTGTGGATCTTATAAAGCTTGCACTCGGCTCGTGCGGAGTCAAGGAGAAGTCTGGCCTCCGAGGACAAGTTTGGTGTGGGAATAGCATCCTCCAAGTCTGGTAAGTTGAGGGTTGGCTACTGGGATGAAGATGAACTTGTTGGTGCAAAGTAGAAGAGATGACTGTTGTAGTACAAACTCACTGGTACTAGTCTAGCCTCTTCAACAATTGGCGCAGGGACTGGAAGATCAGATTCTTGTTTTGGCAAGACATCTACTAATTGGCTTGGATTTGCTGAAGGATGCAACATTGTCACCTGAGCATTACAATGGTGGAGGAGGTGTTTGGTCAAGTCTGTGGAGTCACTTCTAAGTTGTGCAAACACATTTTCACCTCGATTATATTTACGTCTTCACCCAGTGCTGGCAGTCACAGTCTCATATTTCATTCATTTCATCTGCTGGCATTCTTACATGCCAAAAGCAAAGAAACACCTTAAGTTCCATGTCTGGAAGACTTCCCCATGCCCCCAGTGTGGAAAGAGATTTGCAAATGAGACTCATGTGCTCCAGCACATGAACCAGCCTTCATCTATTTGTAGCACGTTCATCAACAACCTGTCTTGTATAACTGTTTCGCAACTTCCCCAGACTCAGGTTCAACTTGAAGCACACAATCCTCCAGATCACATCATCTCCATTATCTCCTCCTGAAACTCCCATGGAACTGCACTACGACCTGGATATGCTGCATGATGACTGTTACGATCGGTAACAATGCCACATGCATACAATGGACTTAGTCGTTTGCTTCTCTCTTTTTATGATCATGTGACCAGGTCACCTGACCCTTTATTTCCCTTCAACTGTGCAGGCTAGACTGTCAGCCACAGGATACACACTGCACTTGTGCAATGGACCATATAAGGTTATATTCTTTCCCACATTCATCTCCGTGCTGTGCACGCTTCTATTTTATTTCTGTTCCGCTTCCATTCTGCCACAGCTTGCTGTTGCAGCATGTTATGCTTCTCTTCCATTCCACCTCATGTTATGCCTCATGTACTTAATCTCCGCTATCCTATGTCCTACATCGGTAGATCCGATACACACATGTACAAACTAGTAGTTTGCTATATAAACCCCAAGGCTAGTACTGGCATTCCCAGTCTAGTTCTCTTGGGTTTTCCCTCTCAGTCGGACTCAGTTCTTTCTCTCTCCACTCCTTCAGTTGACATTCGGTGATAACCTGAAGTCGATCCTAAGACTTTGATTGGTTGTTTCAATGACCAGCATAATGACCACGAATCAGATTGGCAGAACCTGACTGGTACCAATACAACATCTCTAGGGAACATCGAATACTACATAGGTGCATTTGCAAGTTATCCGGGTGGGAAGACATTCATGGATCAATTTTTCTCTGACCAAGGCAAATTGCACAAGGAGAATCTTTTTTATCTGTTTGCTTCCCATGAAGACTGGCAGATTGCATCATGGCTTCTACACTCTCATTTGAGCATGGCTGCCATCAACAAATTTCTCTCACTGGAAATGGTAAATTGCTTTTGTTTTCAGTGTACACTCGGACTCCAAGTCACCATCGCACAGATCAAACAACTTCCTATCTCTTTTCAAACTGCAAGAGAGCTACATCTTCGCGCAGAAACATTGCTGTCTGGGCCCTGTTGGCAGCCGCAGGTTTTGCATACACAACATCCAACAAAACACACCATCACACTTTTTTATTGTGATCCCATTGAATGTCTACTTAGTCATCTGTTATTCAAACCACACATTAGCTTCATCCCAAGAAATGTTTGGTCAACCACTGCCCGGCTTTCATGTGTATACAACAAATGGTTGACCGGTGACCATGCATGGGAGCTGCAGGTACATCTAATTCTCCTCTCCTTACTTTCCGGCATTCAATATTCCGTTCTAGAGCCAGCTGCCTCCTGGTGGGACGCTGCTAGGTGTTGTGCTGTCATCAGACAAAACCAACATCTCTGTTATGTCTGGAAATTGAATGGCGCATCCCCTGTTACTTAGCCTGGCCAATATCAAGACGGACATCCACAGCAAGGGTTCCCTTCATGGTCATTTATTACTCGCCCTCCTTCCAGTTCCATCCTTCATTCACAAGAAATCTCGTGTCCGTTCGCTTCTCTCTGATTGGTTGTTCTATTGCTGCCTTGATTTGGTGCTTAAGCCTCTGAAAATCACTGCCACTATTGGCATCATAATGAGTGACCCGCGTGGCAACTTAAGGTACTGTTTCACGCCACTTATTGGGTATATCGTGGACATATCGGAGCAGAGTCTGTTGGCTTGCACAAGCCCTAGGACATCCCCATGTCCACTACCACCTACAAGCAATTCAGTGACAATGAGCGCCATCCTCCTTGTACTGCTGTCCAGACCCTTGCCAATATTCGTGCAGCATGTACCCAAGCCAATCCCAATCATGTCCTTGATTTTCTCAAGGCAGTGAAGTCTTATGGGCTGAATGGTGTCCACAAGCCGTTCTGGAGGAACTGGGCTCACTCAAATCTGGCCCGATTCCTGAAGTTTGAACCGCTCCACCACTTTTTCTGGATGGCTTGGGACCACAACATCTGATGGTGTCTTACAGTTGTTGGGAATGATGAAATTGACTTTTGCTTTAACCTCATGCTTTCCCCCTCACACCATGCTTGCCTCCCCATTGCCTTTCTCGCCCAGCACTCACCCTTGCTGTTCACCCCCCATGCTTGCCCACATATTTCCCCGGGCCCTCACACCATGCTCACCCCCATCACCTTTCTTACCCACACATTCACCCTCACTGTTTACCCTCATCCCCGCACTTGTGTGCTTGTGCCATGCTTGCCCCCTCACCTCTCTCCCCCCTCACCTTTCTTGCCCATGCACTCACCCTTACTGTTCACCTTCATCCCCATGGTAAAGGTACCATCAAGCAGATCTCTTTGTTGAAGGAGGCAAGTGGTAGAGCTAAGCATCACTAGGACATACCTGGGGTTGTTGTGAGACGACTGGAACAATGGGGATCAAGTAAGAGAATCAATTGGAACTCAGCTCTGCTGAGTTTGTACTTAAATACATGAAGCATGTGAACTATAATACTAATATGGTATACTAGCGTTCAACACTCCCCCTGGTCTAATATACCATGGTATGGTAAAGACCTTAAGTAAGTAATCAATTGCTCAATCTAATGAAAGGCGAGATTTCTAAATACTAAACCAAGTTGTTGTCTGAATTTCTCGAATTTGATGAATCCGAGATTCTTTGTGAACATATCTGCAGGGTTGTCATTCCCAGGGATATAAAACAGTTCAACTTGTTTGTACATCATCACAGCATCACGTACAAAGTGGTACTTGATCTGGATGTATTTTGATTACTTTTCAGTGATCGGGTTTTCTGCAATAGTGGTACTCAAGTAGGCTATTTTGAGGTTATGCTGGGCCTATTATTCAACTGAAACATGCGTTTTCTGAGCGGAAAGTTTCCGGCAACTCTGACTTCCTCCATGTCTACAAGCATGGAATTATAATCAGATGTCTGGATGGTATCTCACGTCAGGTCTTCCTGCGGTTATTTACATATGCTGCAGATTATCCAGTGAAGTAAGCTTAGTTTCCTGTTACCATTCTTATTTAACTAACTTGAGCTGTTCTGATAGGATTCTCCTGGGCTGCATGAAGTTTCTGGGATGGTGTCCTTGCCTGTGTTGTCTAATCGGCAAGGACAAAATCTACAAGCTAGATACAAAAGCTGATCGATGGGTGCACGGTAAGATGGCCCACATTGATGATGAAACCTGCCAACGGTCGAGTGAACTTGTATGCAAGGATATTATTTTGAATATGGACGTGGCATTATCAGCAAGGTGGTTGAGAGTATGATTGGAGCCAAGTCACTCATCCCAACGCGTGTATGTATTTTTGCATTGATAAATATTTGCTATGTTACTGATTCATGCATTGTCTAGAATGCTGTTTTTGAGAAACTTAGAAAATTTGGCTTCAACTTTTATTGTATGCTAGTACCTGACTTCATGCACAAGTTCGAACTTGGTGTCTGGAAAGCAACAATCACCCATCTCATTTGAATTCTATTTGAAGCAGGTGAAATACAGGAATTCAATGCTCGGTAGGCATTTGTATTATTAGATTCTTCAGACGGACAACTTACTTCTACAAAGTTTCTGGTTCGTACCCACATTTGGGCGAGACACAATTTGCGCATTCAGTTCAAATATTTCTGACCTGTCAAAACTGGCAGCAAGAGATTTTGAAGATATACAGTGACTTCCAAAATTGAGTTAATGTTTTGAGAATTTGGAGTATATGTTATATAGCTCAGGGACATGGACAGACAGAGCCAAAGTGTAGGTGGGTGGCTAAATGTACTTACCCTTGGCTATCCATCAAAAAAGGACTTATGTAATTTGAATAGGTATCCATGGAGGTATAGTCAATTCAATGTAGTATGTCATTGACTCAATTATGTAACTACCTGTCAGATCTGTCAAAGTTTGACAGCTGTCATATGTAACCCTTGATAGAAGCATGACAGATGGTTGCCATAGTTACTGT
>JBBPND010000049.1:0-36900 GCA_038090655.1 Gastroboletus turbinatus
CAACCTATCAAGGTCACGAGGGTCCTGTCCTGTTCGTTCGCTGGCAGGGCAATTTTTGGAGACAGATCAAGGGACTAGATGTTTCTCCCCTGCGGTTATCTTGACGTCTGCGCCAATGAGCAATGAAGGCATGGAATCTCGGAGGGGTCCATTGGATATCGACAGAACAGTGGGACAGGTTCGGGAGCTTGAGGATCATGCAGACGACTTTACTGCAGGACTTGTTTGGCTGTCATCGGCGTGTTGCGTCACGGCGTGGCAGAACTATTCCCATTTTCTTCGAATTTGGTACTTGCCGACGTCAATGGAGTGAGTGCAGGTGTTGGAAATTTTGGCAAGAGGCACCGAGCCTATAATGGCTATAGGCAGACTCTCTGAGTTAGCACGGTATCTTCTGTCAATCGCAAGGAAACTTGTAAGGTGTATTGTGGGGTTGCACATCACACTCCGCGGAGGAAGCCTACGGGACAACGTATCGACCGCATGTCTGGAACGATTCTGGCGACACCAGCCTGGGGGATGTATGGTAGCCTTGTTGTCGGTGTCATGTTAATACTCTGCAAGGACAGCTTGACTGGCTGACTGAGCGATCTAATGATGGATTCAGTTAGCGACGCTTACACCATCGATGTGGGACTTGATGGCGAGAAAAATGTTCCCTGTTGAGGAAGTAACATACCTGGCAAAATGGCACGCGGTGTTTTGAGCTAGAGTTGGATCAATTGGCGTTTCAAGTATGTACTTGAGATAACACGCGTGGATGTGTACCTAATGGAAATTCGAGTTGAAGCGACACTCGGCAAGTCTCGCTCAACCACTCTGGCTTCTGCTAGTGTCGTGTACATGTTCCACTACCATGAACTTGCAAGGCTGAGCTTCCCACACCAGTGCCAATGTCACTCTACACTGGACGAAAGACGCGCACTGCATTTGCAGGCGCCAATTCTGCTTATTTGAGGGTTGCTGTGGGGCACTCGCACGACTGGCAACCTCCATATCTTCCAAGTTCCTCTACCTCAACGCTTGGCACTATACCATGGACGAAGAACCCCGCGAAACCTCTCCTGCACCCGAATTCGACGTTCGGGCCAAGATCGACGAGTTTTCGTCATTGCTGTCGAGAACCATCATCTGCTTTTATCAATTCTTGGCTTCAGATAGCGAGTCAGAGGGTCCTCGAAGGAGATTACTCGACGAATATATCACCGTGGGTGGTGCTGCGAACAGTACCAAGATTCTTCTCGATACCAGCGACGAGCGTAAAGCTGAGGGTTACCTGGAGCGTCGCAAGAAGATAGAGGGTCTATGGGTCCCGGAAGGACCGCTTGCGCAGTTTGCTTCACACATGGAGAACGCATACAATATCATGTCAACTGCGATCGAGAATCATAAAAAAGTTGCCACACCCACTCGGAGGAGGGGTCCGTTCCCACTTCCATTGGAGATGTTGAACGAGGAGATTCGCCTCATTCAAGAATACAAGCAAGCAACCGCAGACACGCTGTACGACGACTTTTACAGATCGTGAGTTATTCTTACACCGTATCCTCAACTCTGTCACATGCGTCATATTCCAGGAACAGAAAGTTAGATCCCAAAAGTTAGTCCCGTTGTCACTTCTAGTGCTGTTCTAATGAGTGTGTGGATACAGTTCAACTTGCGGTGGACATCATCGAATGGCTAGGTTTCATCGATACAACTGATAGGCAAGAATTCATGTCGCGGGAAAAGCACGAAGGAACGTGTAAATGGATTTTCAATCCAGATATTTGCAAGCGTTACCATGAGTGGTGGTCGGCTACCAAAGGGTTCCTTTGGATTCGTGGTAAAGGTATGTTATGGTTCTTCTCCAGCCATGACCCAGTCTCTCACTATGACGTAGCTGCCTCTGGCAAGTCTGTCATTCTGTAGGTCTATGGAGATTCTCCCCACGATCAATCTGACGTTTTGCAGTGCGGCGATAGTCGATCAGATATTCAAGGAACTATGGGAGAAGATCGAGGCACAAGAGAAACGAGATGGATATAAACGAGAATATGACGAACCACCATACATTCTCCCAGAATTCTTTCCCGCCTTTTACTTCTTCGATTTCCGCGACACTCGTACCTTGCAGACCTCTACATTTCTCAAGTCCCTTTATGTTCAGTTCCTGCAAGTCCCGGAGCCAGACCTCGCAGTGACTTTCCCTGATCTTACCCAGCAACACCTGGATGGTCTTCCCCCGCCTGCTGATATAGAGACCTTCCAAAATCTCGTTTTGCGTGCCATGCGATCACACGAGAAGAAAACCATCTTCGTTGACGGTCTCAACGAATGTGACGACCTTCCAGCGGTGATGGCTTTTCTCGAGAGGGCCATGCAAGAGGCGAATGTTCGGGTTTTGGTCGCAAGCAGGCCAGATCCAGACATCCTCGCTAAATATCAAGGTCGACCTACCATCAACCTGGAAGATTATATAGGCTATACGACTGCAGACATGCGTGGGTGGCTGCTGAAGCGGATGATGGATCATTCTAGACTCCAGGCAATTCCGGAACGTAAAAAGATCGATGTCCTGGATGCCGTGACTACATGCAATCCGGGGTCGTGAGTGTTACTTTCCTGGCGAGAAGCATCCAGGATGCTCACGAGTTTCGTGTAGCTTCTGGCACGCTCAATGCGTCGTTGATTCTCTGGAAGTCTGTCGGTCCGTTGCACAGGTAAACATCATGATTGGCGATCCCCCAAGGGATCTCGAAACTGTCCACTACGATCTCCTCCGCAGGGTCAACGAAAGGAGCGAAGACGTCCAACTGATTGTCTCGATGGCGGTACGATGGCTGGGCGGTGCACTCCGCCCATTGTCACTTTCACAAATCATCGAGGCTGTCCAGATCGAACTAGGACACACCCCTCCACTCCGTTTGAACGATGACTTGACTGTCGTGACCCCAGAGGATATGTTGATGCTCTGCGGAAATCTCGTCAAGATCGATGACCGTATGGCAAGACTAGGCCTCGGTCATCCGACCGTGCGGGTAAGGGTACTGATTAGACCTCACGGGATGCAATCTCATGCATGCGTTTTATAGACTTTCCTCACCCAACTGCCCCCCGAAGATGAGCAGTTCTCGCAGTACTTCTTCGATGCGCATGCTATACACAGGGACCTTGCCTTGCGCTCGATCACATACATCATGACAGACGATATCGAAAAGGCAATCGCCAAGTCCTACACGCAAGCCTTCATGTTTGACATTTCCAGACGCTACTCCATCGTCGACCGCTGTCCCATGCTGACATACGTCTTCGAAGGCGGGTTCGAACATCTTCGCTACTACACCCAAGAAGACGATGATGCCATCGACTTGTTGGTCCTGTTACAGAACCATATCCCTGAGAAACCGGACAAGTTCCGTGAGGTTCTTGAAGCGCTGCATGACCGCACCGAGGACACTCGTTATCAATGGATCGTCGAGGAGAAGGAGCTGGCTCTCGGTATCCTTGTTCGGTTTAGTCTCCCGTGGATGCTCAAACGTTACCTACTTCGACGTCGAGACCTTGCTGAAGGTGAAGCGAAGGATAAGCTAGTGAAGTGGGCGGAGAAACTTGGCAGGTTTGACCTGAGGGATATGTTGGTCGAATTC
The DNA here is from genome assembly GCA_038090655.1 of Gastroboletus turbinatus. Classification (NCBI taxonomy): domain Eukaryota; kingdom Fungi; phylum Basidiomycota; class Agaricomycetes; order Boletales; family Boletaceae; genus Gastroboletus; species Gastroboletus turbinatus. The sequence continues at coordinate 3,630 of JBBPND010000049.1, forward strand.
GAGTTACCGGAACTGGTGGAGGAGATGGAAGTTGTATCGGAAGGTTCAGAACAAGTTCTTGCGGGGAATGAAGCGGATGGTTTACAAGATGTAGTTATGGCTGACGAAGAGTGATCCCAGGACGTCGTACTTGTATCGATTTTTCTTCCTCGTCGCTTTTGTTTGATTACTTGTATTGCTTTTTAGCCGTTATGTACAGGATAGAATACCAAGGGATCGATCCACCTTAGGCCCAAGTTCTGAATCTTACTGGCTCCCGGCCGGCCGGTCCGCCTCAACGTAACCGATCGCGAAGGTTGTACGGACGAGTTGGACATCGCGGCACAGACATGTCTTCTCCTTCAGCTAACAGTCCGGAACCCTTGGTATCCGATGGATTATCGTACTTCGAGCTCCAGACTACGACTCATGGAGGGCGTTCCTTGTTCGCGACTTCCGATATCGGGCGCTGGACACGGATACATTTGGACGAAGCACCATTCGCCTACGTTATCTACAAGGATTACCGAAAGGAAGTTTGTGCCCACTGTTTCGCATATTCTGCGAGCGATCATGCGTCATCCACCATCGGATCTTCTCGCACCTGGAGTATCAAGTGGAGTCGACCGGGTACGGCGACTGCTTGGTTTTGTAGTGATGTGTGCAAAAATAGCTGGGAACGTGACGAGGTATCTGTCTTGTTGATGGAGGCGGATGCTCTCTTGACCAAGGGTCAAGTTGCGACTCGGAAGCGATTCAAATCACCGGAGGAGGAAGTCAAGATCAAAGTCATGCTTCCCTCCTTCGAGCCTGGTGACAGGACAATCACCCAAGCAGTTATCGATGCGGCCTGGGAGAGCGTAGAGGCGCTCGTTGCTTCCAAGGCATACCTTGCCCTTTATTACTCGACTCTCCATCTAGAGGATATGGAACTCGAGATCGCACGTTCGCTCGTGGCGGCTATCGTGCGCCGATACTGCGATGAACGCGTTTCCCCATCCGATCAGACATCGCAAACGATGCGACATCGATCCGTGTCCTGGCTGCAATTCCTCAATCTCCAGACGAACGAGCTTTGCAATATCCAGACACGGCCGTACATGCTCACTGCTTACCTGCGTATCTACGTCTTCCTTTCGCATGCACTTCCGAAATACCTCCGGAAATACATATCTACCGTCCGTGAGGTGCTCGTTCGCGACACTGGGAATGCTTTCGGGATATGGGACGGCGACCGGAGGGACGAGATGGTTGGATGGGGAATATGGGTCAGCGCAAGCTATTTTAATCACAGTGCGTCCGTTGCTGCGTAATCCGGAAATAAGTGCCGACAATGATTATAGGTTGCACGCCAAACGTTCGGAAGAAACGAGAGGGAAGAGAACTTCATTTCGAGGTTACTCGGAGAATTCAGGCTGGGGAGGAATTGTGCATCAGCTACATTGACACGGATTCGCCAGTGGATCGAAGGAGGCGAGAACTGGAAGAGAGTTGGTTTTTCACTTGCCGCTGTCTTCGTTGTGAAAAGGAATCGACTCGATAATCTAGCGAGGTTCATCTGTACGTCTTTAAGTTGCGAGTCAGACCAGTACTGTTGGTGGAGGACGAGGGTGAGGAGGAGGACACGTGTGTTTTGTCAAGTTAGGGGACAATCCAAAATTGGTGGATGTAGCCCACGTTGCCGGGCACTGCTTCCACGCCTGAAGGCCTGACGCTCGGCTTTTGGCAACAGTTTCACTCTTCCCTACGACCTCCATGGCGGCGGTACTCGAGGATCGGCAGTCTTATACGAAGGGGAAGGGGAAGGATGAGCCGCGCCAAGCTACGGAGACCACGCCACTTCTCGAGGCTGGGTCCAGCCAAGTTAGCGGAGACGAAGACGACCTCGACCTTGAGAACAGCTCCGTAGCACGGCACCGACTCTGGAAGAGACTAATTTTTGTCTTCTCCATCACTCTCTTCCTCTGTTTGATCGTCTTTCTAGTCCTGGCACTCCTGGCATACTCTTACACAACTCGCTTTTCTTATCTCTCACCAGATGACGTACTCGCCAATGGTCTAGTCTTTCAAGGCCCAGACAAAGTAGACGTTATAAATGCCACAGACGGAGGGCTTTGGATTAGGTTGGACGCCAGGGTGGGTGTTGACGCCGGGTCGATCGTTGGCGTAAACACCGTCGACGACGAAGGAACGCTGGAAAACTTGTGGAAGTCTTTCGGCCGTCTAGGCATTCGCATCCTCGGGACCGTGACAGCCAACGTCGCCACGGTCCATGTGTCATCAGACCGAGCTTTGCTCGCGACCGTCTCGGCGCAGCCAGTGCAATTGCCCATCACCAGTAATCCACCCCATGATCCGTCATGGCTGACACCAGTATCCATACCTGTCTTCGTACGGCCGACGGATAATTTCACCGACCTTTCTCAATTCGTGGAAGATTCGTGGCGCCATGGGGCTGCATCACTCCAGGCGTCTGTCCCCAAAGTTGCCGTATGGGGTGGCGGTACCGATGGCAAAGGTTGGCGGAGTATGATCTCCGCAGATTTCCACAAGGTTAAGACCCAACTATCGCTGCCTAGTAGGTGTTTCTGTCCCCCATTCGTTTTCAATCTAAGCACAACGTTTTTCAGTTCCGCCTATCCCAGGTTTGCCGGAACCAGGCGAGGACAGCCCCTTGCCATCGTTCTCTCAACTAGTTTCGCTCGAGTCATTTGATATCTCTTCAACGAACAAGGAAATACAGTTGAACGCTCGTGCTTCTATCATCGACCCCGCACCACCTGGCTTTGAAATGACCATCCCTGCAATACCCTTTGTTGTGTCACTCCCAACTAGAAAACCAGATACCTTTATCCCGATCGCTTCTGCTGAAACCCAATCATTCTCGCTTACACATCCTAATGTGACGCTCTTTGTCTCGGGCAAGGTTCTTCCGCTGCCATCTACCGCTATCGAAGCATTGTCGTCATTCGCCTCTCGCTACCTGTCTCTCCAACGGAATCCAATATCCATCAGTTCTTCATTAATTCCGTCTCTCGTGATCAATACCGATTTCCCCTCGCCAGCTACAAAGCCCAATGTTTTGCGTAATGTGACGATTCGCAATATGAAAGTCAAACCATACGGAACTGAGTTTTTAGCAAGTGGAGAAGTGTTTGCTTTGATCGTGCTCCCGAAAGGCATGAATCTCGAAATGGACGTCAAACGAATCATGCCTGATATCCTGGTATTCGATGGAGACGTGGACGAATCGCTCCCCCCCCTGGGCATTTCTGGAAATGTTCCGAGTCATCTCCCGCGGCCTTTCCCTCCTCGTGCCTTCGGTCATATACTACCCGACGACTGGCTAGATGCGAAGAGCGTTTATGACGGCCCGGACGACGAGGGATCTGTTTTCTCAGTATCGGCCTCGATTGTGGATGTACCTATTCAAGTCCTACCAGGGAGGGAAAAACAGTTTAGTACATTTGTGAGCAAGGTATGTTACCAGTTTAGTACACTGGTTCGCTCATGCGCTCATCTGTGATCTTTTTCTAGATACTCTTTGGCTCAGACGGCGCGACGGCGGGTCTTCAGGGCACCGTCGACGTCGGGGTTGACATCATTGGCCTACCTTTCCATGATGGAAACGGAGAAGAAGTCGGGTTCCAACTGAAGGACCTGCCACTACAAGGAAAGGTACACATAGGCAAGCAGGCTTTAAATTGATCCAACGTTTTGGTGTCCCGTCCATTACGTTCTCTTTGGTTTCATCCAACCCCCTTCTAGACGAACGTTACACGTTTCGCTCGTTGACGAGTTTTTATTTCATTCTTGTACGGGTGCATATCTTACATATATGTACGAACAGTCGGTCTTTATACACACATGTACTGCTCACTTGTAGATTTCGATTCGCGGAACTCTGGCGCCTTGACTTTAATTTTAATGTTTAACGAGTATGCTTTGATTGGTCTCATACCATCTTTCAATATCGTTCCACCCAAAGACCTGGGCCTGATCATCGTACTTCAGCGCACACTACGTTCTTAGGTTCCTTTGGACACCCACTTCGGTGAACGTTAAACTTTCTACTCTTACACATATGTCGAACAGTCCAACTTCATACGTAACATGTACTGTCCATCTGTTAATTCTGATCCTCCTACCTGGACGTTAATTCCAATGTTTGACCACGACCCCGTTGATGACTTCTTCCTCCACTCCCTGTTCTTGTCCTTGTTTCAGGTCACTCTGACCATATGCGCTGGTCCGTCCTTTCCTCCACTGCTCCATCGTTGGCGCGACGCTATCCTCACACCGCGGATTCATCCCGATTCTTTGCAGCAAAGGACTCTCCCGCATGGGTATCAACTTGATGTCGTCGTCTAGCATGACGAAATAAAAGACCCCCAACCGGGCGTATTCCTGCTGGTCGGGAGGAGGCTGTACCACCCGGTGGATGGTCCCCTTGTAATATCCTCCTGTAAGGAAATCCAGTGCATCGCCGGCATTCACCACCTGCACGAAAACATACCGTCAGAAGGGTGCCCAACTAGCGACGTGGACTTGAACGCTCACCAATGCGTTGTCGATGTGTTTCACCCACCGCCATCGACCATCCTTGGACAGAATTTGAAGCGCAGCCACAGGCTGGCTCCACAGGATTGTTATGCTTCCAAAGTCTATCCACCAAGCGTCAATTCCGTGCGACTTCCCGAGTACGACCGTCGGCCGAATTTCGGACTCACCTGTGTGCCCTTTAAGCCAGACATTGTTCGTCATTGCCTCTTCTTCAGCGCAGCGTGGATAACTAGAATGCAGAATACCGCTCAGCTCACGACGCGACACGAGACGAAAAACACCGACTATTTCATAAACCTCACTAGTGAGCAAGTGAGCAAACGGGCATACTGTGAGGCACCCTACCAAGTATCTAGCGTACCGTACGTTTCGCCAATGGCGTCGAAGTTGTGAATGTTGACCAAAGCGTCTTCGGGTAACTCGAGACTGAGCGCGATCAATCTGTGATCCGGCCTGCTAAGCATACGCCGTCTCGACGAAACGCTCGACTCACCGCAAGATCGGATGCAGAACGTTGAAGTGGTTAAACTTGGTGAATTCCTGGACTTCAGGCAGGAACGGACGAAGTGCCTCTGGATGTCCTCGTTTCGTGACATCGCGGTTGACTAAAAAACCACTAAGCAAACTCGAATCATAGGCAAGAGGGATTGATCATCCTCACTGTTGTAATGCTCAATCTGATCATGAACTCCGTTGTCGATGTGCTTTGTCAATGTGAGTCGCCTGACTTTCGGAACTCGGACCGAAGACTAATGACTTACCCAGTACCGTCGAAGTTTGTATCCTTGATACGATCCGGTCTGTTTCATAGTACCAGCATACGCTTGCTTCTCTTCATCGCCTACGCCAGCAAAGGGCATGTCTGCGACATCAAATATCCTGTCCGTCTATATCGGTGTTAGATATCAGAGCAACGAGAAGGTGAGGATCTTGCCTCCGACTGGCGATATCCGTGATTGACGACGTAGAAGAACCCGTGGGTCAACAGTGCATCCTGAACCTGCGTCGCCAACAGAGCACGGCCCTCCGTACTCTCGAACTTGGCAAGGTCAATAATCGGAAGGTCTACATAGTCCACTGGATCCAAAGTCAGTAGCCAAACCGAGATATTCGTAGCACAAAGTACATACAGTCGGCTTTGGTAGGCGGTGCAGCCTGGTAGTGAGGGACAGGAGGCAATGTGAGACTAGGCATACTGGAAGTCGTAGTGGTAGGTGGACTCGAGGGAACGAGGTCGCTTTTAATAATTTTATGTCGGACTCAGTCGGTCCTTGGTCGCCCTTTCCGGGCCAAGCTTCTTGCATGCTCGCAACGGTGGAATCGGATGGCGTTATTATTGCTGAACTGCTCTCTTGTGACCCATCTCGTGATGGACGAGATGCGTGTTCGTACTCCGATTTACAAAATCGCACTCCGCCTGCTCTTTCCGTGGTGTGCCGAGGCGGCAACCCCCCATTGTCGAGTTTCGATTTTATGTATGCTACAAGTGGCACCACTATAAGTGAACATCGAATAATATTCATATGAAATGCACACAAGATTTACACATACATGTTCAATGGGACGTCATTTCTGTACAAATCTCTAGTAGCAGAAAGCAGCTACCCTGATGTAGAAGAAACGATCTTTAATCCGGAACTTGACCGGGGCTGGTCCTGAGCGTTCCGAACCAAGCGTTGAAAGTTCTCCTTGAAAAAATGTCCATTCACTTCTGCGATGTCAATGGGTCTCTGTCCATCTCCATTTCGTGCGTAAGGGTCAGCATCACAATTGAGCAAAATCTCGATGGCTCTCCACAACTCCGGATGTTCGTATACGTCCTTGTCAACAAAGTCCTTGTACCGTAAGATGAGATGCAAGGGGGTATCGCCATTCGATACGGTTGCATTTACGCTGGCTCCCTCACGAATCAAGAAATTGAACATCTCGACCGTGTAGCTTGTGTCCGGGAATTTGTCGTTTGGCACCGCGGTGAGGAGGATGTCGGAGGGAAGTGGTACATTATCACAGTGTGAACGCAAGTACTTGATAACGGAGAATTGTGTGTGTCTCACGGCGCCATGGATGGGTGTTTCACCAGCAGAGTTTGTCAGCAGAGGATCCCACCCTGCACTGATAAGAATTTTGGCACACTCCAAGTAATCTTCCTCAGGATGGTAGTACTGAAGGTCGAGTGCACGATGCAGTAGTTGCATGTCAACGTTAGCTGCAACACAACGTACATCAACACCCTTTCCAAAGAGGAAACGAATTGTGGATGGTGCCGAGGCGAGTAAGATATCATCGGGAAGTGGTACACCTTGTGCAAGGAGATGCTCCAGGATGGGGATGGATCCATACCTCGCCGCGGTATGCATTGGCGTCTCGTTATTTGAGTTCTCGACGCGAGGATCGCAACCAGCATCAATGAGGATCTTCACACTCTCCAGACGGTCATCTTGATTACCCCCGGCCACCAACAGATGTAGTGGTGTATCCCCGTCCGTCGTGACGACAGAGACGTCGGCACCTTTTTCGATGAGGTAACGAATCACCTGCGTTTTCTCAAAGGGACCCGTTGATGCAGCGAGTAATATATCAAGAGGGAGAGATAGGCCGAGTGAAAGGAAGTATTTGATGACTGAGACATGTCCCTGCTGTGCGGCAATGTGAAGGGGTGTTTCGCGTTTCGAATTTAGCAGAGAAGGCTTGCACCCAGCATCAACAAACAATTTGACAAACTCCAGCGCATCATCCTCCAGATGGACCTCCACCGCAGAATGTAGTAACGTATCCCCATCTTTTGAGATAGTGTGTATATCACCCCCTCTATCAAGGAGAAATCGAGTTGCTGAGTAGTGTCTCGGCGGAGCGGGTGAAATCTTCTCCTGGAATTGGGTGAGCATTACATTGGGGGGGAGTGAGACGTCAAGCGAAAGCAGATATTCCATGACCAGGATGTATCGCTGGGTTGCTGCAGCATGAAACGGCGTGTCGCCAACGGAATTGCACGCATGGAGGTCGCATCCAGCATTGATGAGAATTTTGATTAATTTCAAGCATTCTGTTTCCGGCTCCATAGTCATGGCGAGATGGAGTAGTGTATTGCCATCGGAACGAGTGGCATGAATATCTGCCCCCTTGTCGATAAGGGGTCTGATCACTGGAATCTCCATCGAGCCATAGCCACCAACCACGTACAGGAGGACACTTGGAGGTAACGGAACGTCTTTCGATAGCAGATACTGAACGACAGGAAGTTGGCCATACTCTGCCGCGACATCCAAAGCTGTCTTGCCGATTGCATTGGGTAAACGAGGATCACACCCAGCGTCGATGAGCATTTCTGCACGCTCTATAAATTCATCCGAGCTGATCCGTGGCAAGGAGTTGTGCAGAACAAGATGGAGTGGTGTGTTTCCATTGGTTGCAATTGCACGCCCGTCTGCTCCTTGGCGTATCAGCGAGCGGATCATCGTTGTCTGAGATGCTTCAAGCAAGATATCGCGTGGCAAGGGTACCTGCAGCAAAAGCAAATACTCCACCACAGAGACGTATCCACACCCAGCCGCAAGATGAAAGGTGGTTTTGCCAGCCAAGTTACGTGCAGATGGATTGCAGCCCGCATCAACGAGGACTTGGACACTTTCAAGGCAATCATTTTCTGAGGGATGGCGGAATCGTAGGACAAGATGAAGTGGAGTATCCTCCATGGGTGAAGCAACATTTACTTCACATCCCATGTCGAGGAAGAGGCGTATCATTGTTGGGTTCATGCTGCGGGATGCATCAAGAATGATGTCGGGGGTGAATGGTATGTCTAGCGAAAGCATATGTTTGACGGTGGAAACATGCCCTGCGGATACAGCATAGGATAGGGATTCCCTGTCTCGAGCAGATGGGTTACAGCCGACCTGAAGGAGTCTTCGGTGAATTACATCGATATCTTGTTCTGAAGCCTTGTCCCCCGCAAACCAGAATCTGCTGTAGTCTGATGCACGTAGAAGTACACTCTCATCCCGAACATTGGCTGCCCATTCCACGAATTCATCAGTTTGTAGCAGCCTAGAGGCAATGCGAGGAGGAATCAAACAAGGCCCATCCTGCACCAACTGCACAAATAACCGACGAGGCACCTGACCCCCTTTGTCTAAAAAGAGATCAACAATGGCATGGTCCCTCCGCCGGACGGCAACCTCGAGGGGTAAGTCCTGGCTGGAACCCCGGACACTTAACCCCCTATGATTCGGGTTGGCACCTCTTGAGAGCAATGTCCTGGCATGTTCAAGCTTATGGAAGGATGCCGCATATATGAGTGGGTTCGTCCCATCCTTCAGCTGCAACCGACTGTGGCCGATGAATGAACGGAGTAGTGCCTCGGGAGCGAACGCGATAAGGATGTACAGCGCCAGGTCATGTTTGAGAGTCGGGAATGGAACTCCGCGAAAGTCATCTCTCTCGCACAGCTGTTTCCACTCCCAGGGGTACTTTTGTGCATCCAACTCGAAATCATTGATAGCACGCAATATTTCTCTATTTCTCGGGTTGACATGTTGAAGGTGGCGGAAACCGACAGATAACACATATTGAAGAAGTGGGTGAGACTCAAATAATTGCAAGGAACCTCCAGGATGTTTTATAAGATGGGGTGAAGTCGTATTTGCGTTGTCGCGGCGTATTCGCGGTTTATATGTGTCGCGGGATGATGCTTCATAACCGTCAGATTTCTGATGGTGTCGGAAGGAGATGTCGACGTAACGAAGGCAGAGCAAAGCCAGCTGTGTGTGAGCAATTTGTTGGTTGACATGATATCCTGGATACTTCGTGCGAGTTGACTCTGCTGTCAGATATTCCTATACAGACGATAACTCAGCTGCAGGATAGAAAGTGATGACAACATCGGGCATACCTTGACACTGAAGTGAGACAGGATAACAATGTCTGTCTCTTCATCATATATCACCAAACTCCCTAATGCATCCAGTAAAGTAGTTCCATGAACCGGTACAGAATCACGGTCCAGGACTCGCCGCTTGAGGTCAATTGAGAGACCTTCCATGATTTGTGTCAGTTGCAGAGGCTCCAAGGCAACTACGAGCCATTCCAATGAACGCCGGGCAACGTTCCCTTGTCGCTTAGACCTGTCCATCTCAGAGAGGATGCGCCCGTACGTCGCGTCGAGGTCGCCCGGAAGATCGTTTAGCGCTTTCCTGATCTCTACCACGGTCTTACATTCCTTTAGAGTATTGAGCTGACATGCCACCCAGCGGAACCTATGTTCCAGAATCCATAAATCTATGCAGCCATTGAGTAGTGTAATGGTACTCACATTCCGCCAGCTTTCTTGCACAACGCAGAGTAAATCTCATCCTTCAAGTTTGTATCTAAGATCCTCAGTCGTCGATGAGAGTCTAGCTCTCTCGTGACATGCAGTCTAATATCCGCAGAGACCTGAAAACTCATTGCTTCCATGTCGATGAAAGGAAGACGTGACAACTCGTCCTTGATGATCTGGAGTGGGCGACTGATGGCTAATAACCGGATACCACCCTTCTGTAATGCAACGAGAGCATCGAGCAGGTCCTGGACATCTTTGCACTCGTCCAGGGCGTCGATAACAACGAATGGTGGTTCATGAAACAGCTCCGCTGCACGAGACACGTGGCGAGCAAGAAGCGTAACATTGCTAATGGTCGAAGCGCCTTCATCCCTCTCTTCAGCTAGCTCGTCGAGAAAGTTTCCGGGATCGACAGCTTGACGACGGAATTGTTTGAGTAACTGGGAGAGTAGGGAACGCATCACTTCTGCCGCGCTCCTGGACCGTTCATCTCGAAAATCGCAATAGAAGTAGGCCAAGACCTCGCCATCCTGTAGTGTATCCTTAAGCCCTTCAATCACAGAAGCGCTGCAACCAGGGTCAGCATTGTCACGATGCATGAACTACATACGCACGCCAGGACAGATTTCCCCGCTCCGGCTGTGAACATGTTCACCTTAGCGACAAAAACAACGAAAAGCATTGAACACCTTACGTTTTCCATGCAACCACAAAAACGAATTCTCTCCACACCTCCACTTCTTGTACGCGCTCGTGTTAGGCACCCATGTACATGTATCAGGTTGCCGCAAAAGGAATGTACGTTCATGTGTCCCCCTGGAGTTCCACGGATTGAGCCATCCCAGGATACCGTCCAGTTTCTCCACTGCATGTTTGTACAATTGTTAAACTCCAGCGCATAAAAGCAGTTGCCGTTACATACGATTTACTCCCTGGTTCACCCTCGCTTGCACGATACGAGAAGGATTTCCACTCCCGGACTGTGTAACTGTTGCGAGACCTCGTCCATCGAGTGCCTGGTCGACGTGTAATACATCTGGCTGAGCGGTGAACGGTGATGGTGGTTGAGCGCCACTTTCACGATTCCTAGTGGAATGATGAATCGCGCGTTCACTGCATACCTGTCGAGACACTCACCAGATACCTGCAGCGAGCAAGAAATGGAAATAGCCTCTACGCATTTGGAGCAGCCTGATGGCTTCGCCAATCCTATCTTGGGACTGTGTAGATCGCGATGCCTTTAAGAGGCTCTTCACGCTGTATTCAACCTTCCTGTTGAGTATTTCCTCCATCTGGTTCAGCGTGTCCAGACACGTCTGGTGTTCGTTGCGATTTAACCAGTCCACAACCCGATCGTCGGCATTACCGTCCTTGAGAAGAAAGGTCCTGTTGAGCGCTTCCAGGACGGTACGAGAACCGACGACTATCTTGTCCAACCGCGAGCTTTCGACAGTTTTGCGACCGACATGTCGATCGAGTGTGTTACTGACTCGTTGTGAGACAGACGCAATGGCAATTAGCGTCTTCTGCGCCGAGTCCATGAGGGGGTGACCTAGAATCAGTGCGAGCGCCGAAAGTCATGGTAGCAGTGCTTTTCGAGTCCCAGTCAGCTGACTAGTGTTTGTCGGAACGGAAGAGGTCCCTGAGAGGGCACTATCTTATCACCTTGGCGACGTCTCAAAACATAGGATCTTCGAAGATACTCCCAGTGGAGATTTATATTCTTTCCCACTGCTTGGATACAATACTAAAACTGTAGTACGCTGATCATGCCCCACCCTACAGAACCACTTCCTTTCGATGAGACCATCAAGAAAATTCGAGGCGTCCTGGATGCGCAAAATCTACCCAGTCCACTTCTCGGAATCGTCTGTGGATCCGGTCTCAGCACCCTCGTCAACAAACTTTCAGATGCCGTGCAGATACCCTATTCTCAGCTCCCAGGCTTCGGCCAGAGCACCGGTGCGTAGGATTTCCTCGCTCGATGACCTTGATCTGAGATCGATGATCGGGTCAAAGTTGTTGGACAGCAGAGTACCTTGGCCTTTGGCTTGATGGGTCAACACAAATACCCGGTCGTCGCTATGCTCGGTCGTGTGCGTACTTGCGCTAATGTACCGCTCATCATTGATCACTGAATTAACGCGGATCAGAAAGTTTCATCCATATGAAGGGCATAAACCGGCAGTGGTGACTTACGGGATCCGAACCATGAAGCGATTGGGAGTGAAACACGTTATCAGTGAGTCAGTATCGATAACTCGCCTAGGGATGACACTGAAGCCATCGTCAGTTACCAATGCAGCCGGATCCCTCGTCCCAGATATACCCGTTGGAACCAGTACGTATGGATGCGACTGTGTTGAACTTCCACTGACTCCAAGTTCAGTCGTCGTGATCCAAGATCATTTCGCACTGCCAAATTTGACCGGAATGAACCCAACCTTTGGACCGCTTACTTCCCTAGAATACCCCCGTTTTTACCCCCTTGGTGATGCGTACTCGGTGAAATTACGGAAACTCGCATTCCTCGCTTCGCATCAACTTCGGCTTCATCGCGATGCGCTGGCGGAAGGCACTTACGCCTGGGTTACCGGACCGGCGTACGAGACTCCGGCTGAAGGTCGGTTCTTGAGGAACGCTGGCGCACATGTCGTTGGGATGAGTACCATCCCGGAGGTCATCGCCGCACGCGAGGAAGGACTTGAAATTATGGTGCTCAGCCTCGTCACGAACATGGTCGTGATACCGGAAAAGTGTCGCAGTATCCGGGACGAGGTGGAGGCAGAGGTACGCGAAACCCGATCGGCGTTTGGTGTCGCTGCTAAGAATATTTCCGCACTATAGCTCGATGGCAGACCCTTGCCCCTGCCTCCAGTTGAAGTTGCCTCTCACGAGGAAGTGCTCGCCGTGGGCAAACAAAAGACAGAAGTGATGGGTAGTCTGGTTGCGAAGATCGTGGAGCTCCTGCAAGAGCAGGCGGTGAACGAGGCAAACGCACTAAAAAATTGAATCTTGCCACGTAATAGATCATACATCGTATGGGTACTTCAGTGATGACCCTTGCAATGCATGTGAGCGTCGACGGTAGCGATTACCATATATCGAGTGCTGCCAAACCGACAAGGGTTGGCTGGCTGACACGATCAAGAGAACTTGTCAGGAACTTGTTCAGCTTGTTCTCAATCGCGAGGGCAGCTCATCTCACGCTTGTACCGCGTTGTTCCCTCCTCTTGTTCTTCGATTTTCCAAGCTCCGAACACGGCCGGCGAGCGTGGCCGACCACGTCCCTACAAAACCCGGGTTTAGGTCTGCAAGAAACGTATAGTCGCTGTTATACCCTCTGCTGTCTGCGCGCCCCGTCATGATGCAAACTCGGACAGTCCTTTTCACGAGACGCTCGCTGCTGGCACAGGCGAGACCAGTCTCACGAGGCTTTGCTACGTCGCTGAGATTACGTGAGTATATCTGTTGTTTTTTTCGAGGATAGAGTGGTGTTCGCCGTTCGGCGCAGCTCGGGAATGAGCCCTGCTGAATTTCAGCGCGGTATCCGTGCCTTGCAACCAGATCGTGACGAGGCTGACGCTCATGCACCTAGAAAACACGCAGAAGATCGTCGTTTCGCAGCCGGTGGTGGAGCTCGATGGTGACGAAATGACGAGAATCATATGGAAGAAGATAAGGGAGGAGGTCTGTTCAATTCAGTCGTACTCTCCGCAGCGATGCAGTCGATTCACCATCAATTCATGTAGCTCATCCTTCCTTATCTTCAACTAGACATCAAGTACTTTGACCTCGGTTTAGAATACCGCGACCAGGTAGGCGGGCGTGTCGCCCAGACCTCGCTACGGAAGACTGACCAATAGGTAGACAAACGATACCGTGACAGTCGAGGCTGCAAAGGCGATCCAACAGTACAAGGTCGGTATCAAGTGTGCGACTATCACACCCGATGAGGCGCGTGTCGAGGAATTCAAACTCAAGGAGATGTGGAAGAGTCCAAACGGCACAGTCAGTTTCCCCTCTATCCACCTCAAATGATGCTAAGCACGGTTCTCCATAGATCCGTAATATCCTTGGTGGCACGGTCTTCCGCGAGCCCATCATCCTGAAACGAATTCCCAAGCCCGTTCCAGGTTGGGTGAACCCCATCGTTATTGGTCGTCATGCTTTCGGTGATCAGGTCAGCTCCGTTCCTGATGCACACGGTGTTCCGTGTTGATGCTATAATGTAGTACCGTTCAACCGACTTCGTTGTTCCCGGAGCTGGAAAGCTGCAGCTTGTGTACAGTCCAGCTGACGGCAGTGCACCAACCACGTTGGATGTCTACGACTTTAAGGGCAAGGGTGTTGCCATGAGCATGTACAACACTGATGAGGTATGTCGGTTCGAAGCTCGAACGATTCGGGGGTGCAACTGTTCATTTCGGTTATTCTCTAGTCGATCACGGGTTTCGCCCACTCCTCGTTCAAGATGGCCTTATCGAAGAAGATGGTTCTCGTACGTCGTGTTCATCTCCGTGACGCACGTTCGTGGTACCAAGTCTGTTGCACAGTTCATGTCCACCAAGAATACCATCATGAAGAGGTATGACGGTCGTTTCAAGGATATTTTCCAAGAAGTCTACGACGCCCAATACAAGGCTGAATTTGAGAAGCTCGGCATCTATTACGAACACCGCCTCATCGATGACATGGTTGCACAGGCCATCAAGTCCTCGGGAGGATTTGTCTGGGCGTGTAAGAACTACGACGGTGACGTTCAGTCCGATATCCTCGCACAAGGCTTTGGCTCGCTGGGTATGATGACCAGTGAACTCATCACGCCAGACGGCCAGATTGTTGAGAGCGAGGCTGCACACGGCACCGTCACGCGCCACTACCGCGAGTATCAAAAAGGGAACGAGACATCGACGAACCCCGTTGCTTCGATCTTCGCATGGACACGTGGTCTCCTTCACCGTGCCAAGCTTGATGGGAACAAGCCACTCACCCATTTCTGCGAGGCCCTCGAGGCAGCCTGTGTCGAGGTCATTGATGTTGATGGTATCATGACCAAGGACCTTGCGCTGGCAATTCATGGCAAGAACATGAAGAGAGAACACTGGGTGGTCACAGACAAGTACATGGATGCCGTCAACGTGAGTCTATTGATGGTCGTTGTGTAGGATTACCGAATGCTGATGCGCCCATGATACCAGGCTAAGCTACAGCAGAAGTTGGCTGTGGCTACCAAGCTGTGAACTGGCTCGTCCAGTACTGGAGCAAATGTGATATATATTGTTGTAGCTGCGCATATCTACCTATATACAGGGAGGGCGGATCTAGGTGTATTATTTCGAGGTGTATTCCATCATTAACACCATACATTCCCTTTCATGACCATGCGGACAGCCTGTATTCCCGCTTTTGCTCCTACATGAGGTGATTGCGCAGACAGGGTGGCTTTTCGTAGGTTCGCTTTTGTCGCCTTCTCTAACCGGCCGCCGGCCCGCCGTCATGAACAGACTGAGGAAACCTCAACCTAGCGAACCGTCACCAACAACCCCAGCCACAAACGCGCCCAATACCACTGCCATGTCGCGCACCATGCAGTTGGCGGTTAGTGGGATGAAAATTTCTACCACGTCTAGAGGCGCTTCTGCGGATCTAGTGCAAAAGAGAGGCACATGGTTCTCTGCGCCCGTGGCTACAGCCCCTCCGAGGACAAAGGCTGAACAGTATTGGGCTGCACGAGCCTTAGTGGCGGAAACCTTGCTTTCGGCGCGTGATCGACACCAAGGTGAACTCGCAGAAATGCGACGAATGGAAGAACAGAAGCGCGAGGTAAGTTCGCAGCTCAACACCCCTTCCGACGAACGATGCTAATTGTTACAAGCGGGATATTGGAATTATATTGCACGCAAACGACCAGAGGCAGTGGAGGTTGGAACGATTCATGGTCAGCAGCCAACCCATTCCCGATACCTGTTGGACATTGTGCTGTGGAGCCGCTAGCTGACCATGTGTGCTGGTAGGTGATGTGCCTCGTGGTTATTTTAGGGTTCATGGGCTGGTTGGTGATGATGATAGCACCTGACCGGGATGCCAAGGGCAAGTCGAGCAAGCCTTCACACTTTACGATCCCGATTCTATCGCCGTTTGCATCCGTCGTGCGTCGTTTCCATCACTTCTTCCTGCGCGGGATTTGATCTCCATGAGTATGTAGGTCGAATATGAGACTGGCGTCTTCGGCACCAAAGCTGTTGCTATCTTCGTCTTGGTCACAGGGATCGCACTCTATGCCGCGTTGAAACACCGACTTTCTCAGCGGCACACACGATAACAGCGAGTGGGACCGCTACTCTAAGTTTTACTTTGCACATGGTACAGCATCCAGGGGACAGCAAGCTGATTTTGGAACGAATTACCACAATCAGATGTGTATGAGGTGGCATGGGAGACTTTCTGTTTATTTGAGGGAGTCGTGTGTATACTACAAGGACCGACGGAGATGAGGTTCGTCGTTCGAAGCGGGCTGGTTTGAATGGTTGCACTTGTTGCAGTGCCACGTTTCAAGTCCATGAGATATCTGTCGTTACAAAATTTGCAAAGAATGGCCAATGGGTGTTTTGGGCCAAGCCAGACTGGACTCGAACCGGTTCGGATCCGATTGGTCGTGGTGGGAACCTGCGCACAGTCGGTTCACACAATAACCTCTTCGCACCACACCTTCTCTCTTCCCTCCGCACCTTCCCCCACCCACCCCGACCCTCGTCGACGAACCCGTCCTCGCTTCCGACGGCAGCGACAACGACACCGTTGGCCCGTCCGTGAGGCCTTTCTTCGACCATGTCGTATCCCCAGTCTGCTTCGCCAAGCGTCGAACACGCAGATCCATTCGGCCCCTCGGCAGCCGTTCCTCGTAGATATCTTTACAACGACAACGACTCTGACAACGTTGACTCGTACGGACGCCGAGACACCTATGCCTCCGACAGCAGCAATAATGGTCTGAATGACCCCGAGAGATACTATGATCACAATGGCACATACGACCCCTACGGTAGGCATGCGCAGTCTGACATACCACTGCTGCTTGTTCACATGGTTTTTCAGCGCAACAAGACACGGACTCGGACGTCGACGTCTATGGGCGTGGATATGCCCCGTCCGCAGAGTCGTTGGGACAGTCGCGGATGGGACCTTCAGAGTCGAGCGCCACCGCATTTGCAGAGTATGCTTCGCCAACCGGTGTCAAGGACCAGTACGCCGCGTGGACGACAGAGCGCCAGATACCGCTGTCCAAGGAAGAAATCGAGGACATCTTCCTTGACTTGGCCCAAAAGTTTGGTTTCCAACGGGACTCGATGCGAAACATGGTCGGTCTTTTGTTTTCATTGCATTTTATTTTATTTTTTCGTGGAGTTTACTGATCACATTTTTGGTAGTTTGATTTCCTGATGCAGCTTTTGGATAGTCGGGCGTCGAGGATGTCACCGAACCAAGCGCTGCTGACACTCCATGCCGATTACATCGGCGGTGAACATGCGAATTACCGAAAATGGTATTTCGCCGCCCAGCTTGATCTCGATGATGCCGTCGGTCACGTGCAAAATCCCGGTCTCCAGCGTTTGAGATCGACCAAACGCAAAACACTCCGCAGTCTCAACGAAAAGTCCTTGCAGACAGCCATGGAACGCTGGCGACAAGCGATGAACAACATGAGTCAGTACGACCGTCTCCGTCAAATCGCCCTCTATCTCCTCCTTTGGGGCGAAGCTGCCCAGGTTCGATTCGTCCCAGAGTGTCTCTGTTTCATCTTCAAGTGTGCAGACGACTACTACCGCTCCCCCGAGTGCCAGAGTCGTGTCGATCCAGTTCCCGAGGGACTCTACCTTCGTGCAGTCATTAAACCTCTCTACCGTTTCATCCGTGATCAAGGCTACGAGGTCGTCGATGGCAGATTCGTACGCAAGGAAAAGGATCACGCTGACATCATTGGCTATGATGATGTCAACCAGTTGTTCTGGTACCCAGAAGGTATCGCCCGGATCATGCTTACAGACAAGGTATGTTTCTCTTCCAAGCGCATATTTCGGTACTCATGTGAGACGTTCTTAGACGAGGCTGATCGACCTGCCGCCGTCTCATCGGTATATGAAGTTCGACCGCATTGAATGGAATAGAGCGTTCTTCAAGACCTATTATGAGAAGCGTTCTTTTGGTCACCTCCTAGTCAACTTCAACCGAATCTGGGTCATTCACATCTCTCTATACTGGTTCTACACGGCGTACAACTCCCCCAAAGTCTATCAGATCATTAAATCGGATAACACTGTCGTCAATTCTCCTGCTCTGTCGTGGTCTGTAACAGCTCTGGGCGGTGCTGTAGCCACACTCATCATGCTCGCTGCCACTCTCGCGGAATTTTCGTATATCCCCACTACCTGGAATAATACCTCACATCTCTCCCGTCGATTGCTGTTCCTATTCATCACTCTAGCATTGACTGCTGGACCAACAGTCTACATCGCCATCGCAGAGTTCAGCTCAGGTGGTAATTCCGGATCACTTGCGCTCATCCTCGGTATCGTGCAGTTCTTCATCTCGGTCGTCGCCACGCTCTTGTTTGCCATCATGCCTTCCGGCCGTATGTTTGGTGACAGGGTTGCCGGAAAATCGAGGAAATATCTTGCCAGTCAGACTTTTACAGCATCCTACCCAAGCTTACCTTCACGGACAAGACTTGCTTCCATTGCATTGTGGACTCTCGTATTCGGCTGCAAGGCTACGGAATCCTACTTTTTCCTCACTCTTTCGTTCCGTGACCCTATCGCGGTGATGGTGAACATGAAGATCCAAGGCTGCACTGACAAGTACTTTGGCCCCTACCTCTGCATGAACCAAGCAGCGTTCACTCTGACCATCATGTATATCATGGATCTGGTGCTCTTCTTCTTGGATACTTTCCTCTGGTACATCATCTGGAACACCGTTTTCAGTATCACGCGGTCGTTCATGATCGGACTTTCAATTTGGACCCCATGGAAGGACATTTACACGCGGTTACCCAAGCGGATTTATGCCAAGTTGCTCGCCACACGGGAGATGGAGGTCAAGTACAAGCCAAAGGTAGGAAGCGTCGATACCCTCAGCTCGATATCGCATTGACCCGAGTTAGGTGCTCGTCTCGCAAATATGGAACGCCGTCATCATCTCCATGTACCGAGAACATTTGCTGTCCATCGAACATGTGCAAAAGCTGTTGTATCATCAAGTCGACACGGGTCAAGATGGGAAACGCAGTTTACGGGCGCCGCCGTTCTTCATCTCGCAGGGCGACAAAGGATTCAAGGGCGAGTTCTTCTCAACCGGCAGTGAAGCCGAGCGTCGGATATCTTTCTTCGCTCAGTCTTTGACTATTGATCTCCCTGAACCTCTACCGGTCGATGCTATGCCCACGTTCACGGTCCTTACACCCCATTACAACGAGAAGGTATGTTGCGTGAGAGATGGGGTCACCGCCTTCGCTAATGTGTGTTTCAGATTCTCCTATCTCTCAGGGAGATCATCCGTGAAGAGGATCAGCACGCTCGTGTCACTCTTCTCGAGTACCTGAAGCAGCTCCATCCCGTCGAATGGGACAACTTCGTCAAGGACACCAAGATTCTCGCCGAGGAGTCGGCAATGTTTAACAGCACGACCCCATTCGGTACAGACGAGAAAGGCCAGTCCAAGATGGATGACCTCCCCTTCTACTGCATTGGTTTCAAGAGCGCCGCTCCGGAGTTCACGCTCCGCACGCGAATCTGGGCATCACTGCGTGCGCAGACGCTCTACCGCACGGTTTCTGGGATGATGAATTACGCCAAGGCCATCAAGCTTCTCTACCGTGTTGAGAATCCCGAGGTCGTTCAACTCTTCGGCGGAAACACTGACAAACTGGAGCGTGAGCTGGAACGGATGGCTCGACGCAAGTTCAAGTTCGTTGTGTCGATGCAGCGCTACTCTAAATTCAACAAGGAGGAACACGAGAACGCCGAGTTCCTTTTGCGCGCGTACCCTGATCTCCAGATTGCTTATCTCGAAGAAGAGCCACCACGGAAGGAGGGCGGTGATCCTCGCCTCTTCTCTGCCCTCATTGATGGTCATTCAGAGTTCAACCCTGAGACTGGACGTCGTCGGCCAAAGTTCCGCATCGAACTGCCTGGTAACCCCATTCTTGGTGACGGAAAATCGGACAACCAGAACCACGCAATCATCTTCTACCGTGGCGAGTACCTTCAGCTCATTGACGCCAACCAAGACAACTACCTCGAAGAATGTCTCAAGATCCGTAACATCCTCGGCGAGTTTGAAGAGTACTCTGTGTCGACTCAAAGCCCGTATGCTCAGTATGGTCACAAGGAGTTCAAGAAGCCTCCGGTCGCCATTGTCGGTGCTCGCGAGTACATCTTCTCGGAGAACATAGGTATTCTTGGAGATATCGCTGCTGGCAAGGAACAGACGTTCGGAACGCTCTCTGCACGTTCATGGGCCTGGATCGGTGGAAAGCTTCATTATGGTCACCCCGATTTCTTGAATGCGCTTTACATGAACACTCGTGGTGGTGTTTCCAAGGCTCAGAAAGGATTGCACCTGAACGAGGATATCTTTGCTGGAATGAACGCCATAGGTCGCGGCGGTCGTATCAAACACACGGAATACTATCAATGTGGAAAGGGTCGTGATCTTGGCTTTGGTACCATCTTGAACTTCCAGACGAAGATCGGGACGGGAATGGGAGAACAGATGCTCAGTCGAGAATACTATTACATGGGGACCCAACTCCCGATCGACCGGTTCTTGACTTTCTACTATGGTCACCCCGGTTTCCACATCAACAACATGCTGGTCATCCTCGCCGTCCAATGTTTCGTCGTGACGAGTAAGTGTCATCGAGTCAATCCTTTTGACGCATGCTGACTACGTCAACAGTGGTGTTCTTGGGTACTCTCAATTCTTCGGTCACTGTCTGCCAGTACACATCGAGCGGAACCGCAACACCAGGCTGCTACAATCTCACCCCCGTCTATCTATGGATTCAGCGCTGTATCATCAGTATTTTCTTGGTATTCGCGATTGCGTTCTTGCCGCTATTCGTTCAAGGTAACTGTTCCCTCGACTTGATATGACGATAACGAGTCTGACCGCTGTATCAGAATTGGTCGAACGTGGAACCGGACGGGCAATCATTCGACTTGGGAAGCAACTCATGTCCCTCTCGCCGGTCTTTGAGGTCTTCTCAACCCAGATTTACACGCATTCCATCATCAGCAACCTTACCTTTGGTGGTGCCAGGTATATCGCTACTGGACGAGGCTTCGCCACGACCCGCCTATCCTTCAGCATCCTTTTCTCCCGTTTCGCCGGCCCAAGCATATACCTCGGGATGAGAACATTGATCATGCTCCTTTACGTCACGATGTCATGGTGGACACCGTATCTCATCTACTTTTGGATCTCCATTCTCGCACTATGCATCGCTCCTTTCTTGTTTAATCCTCACCAATTCGTGTTTTCTGATTTCATCATCGACTATCGGTATGTTCAAGTTTGTGCATTCCAACCTGTCCCTCACTCATCTCGCTTTTAGGGAATTCTTGCGGTGGATGTCCCGTGGAAACTCGCGCTCACACAACAACTCCTGGATCGGGTATTGCAGGCTGTCACGGACGATGATTACTGGGTACAAGAAGAAGAAACTCGGCCTTCCATCCGAGAAACTTTCAGGCGATGTTCCTCGCGCCAAGTGGCGGGCTGTGATCTTCTCCGAGGTTATCTTCCCGGCTGTGATGGCCATATTGTTCATCATCGCGTACATGTTCGTGAAGGCGTTCCCTGACTCCACCGGGAGGCAGCCTCCGAGTCCATTGATCCGTATCGCTGTCATCTCCCTCGGGCCCATTGTTTGGAACGCCGCAGTGCTCCTCTTGTTGTTCCTCATATCATTGTTCCTTGGACCTATGCTAGATCCCACCTTCCCTAGGTTCGGATCTCTCATGGCTTCCATTGCACACGTTCTCGGTGTCGTAGGAATGCTCGGGTTCTTCGAGTTCCTCGTACGTACCACGATATCTTCGCGAGATAGTCGGGACTGACTATTTTGTAGTGGTTCCTGGAAACTTGGAACGCGTCTCACGCGGTTCTTGGTATCATTGCGGTTATCGCCATTCAGCGCGCTGTCCACAAGATCCTGATTGCCGTGTTCTTGTCTCGCGAGTTCAAACACGACGAAACCAACCGCGCATGGTGGACGGGTCGATGGTATGGTCGCGGGCTCGGCTCCCACGTAATGTCCCAACCCGCTCGTGAATTTGTGGTGAAGATTATCGAACTATCTCTCTGGAGCTCGGATCTTTTACTCGGCCACTTTTTGCTCTTCATGTTGACTCCCCCGATCCTCATACCCTACATCGACCGTCTGCACGCGATGGTGCTGTGTAAGACAGATTCTTACTTTGGTCGTGATCACTACTGACCAGCACGTTAGTCTGGTTACGCCCATCAAAACAGATCCGTGCCCCGTTGTACTCTCTGAAACAAAGGAAGCAACGTCGCCGAATCGTGAGTGACGCTGTGTGTTTCAAGTACCTGATTTCTGACTCTCTGGCAGATAATCACATATGGCTTTATCTACGTAGCCTCCATAGTCCTCTTCACGGCGCTCATTGCACTCCGTAAGTCCCGCTCGTGGAAATCCGAACCTTGCCTCATTCGTTTGTTCTTTCAGCTGCTGCATTCAGGCAGAAGATCAATGTGAATTGCACGTTATGCCAGAATCTGTAGTTAGTCATCTCCTGTTCGTATTACTGCATTCTATAAGCTATCCACGATTACTTGTACTTTCTTTGCGATTCCATTTTTCCTCCCCTCCACCTTGGTTTTACCTACCCATTTGAAACCTGGACACTCTTACCTCCCGCTGGACTCTCCTGCCGCTAGCATCATTTGACCATTGATTGCGTTACTACATTGGACATCCTGGAGGTTTAATGTATCACGGATAGCGTACGAACTTGATGAACACTCCAATACTAGAGAATTTCCAGGAGTCGTATAGAGTGCGCTGGACCGGTCGTACGGTTTGATCGGGGTATTTGGATTCCTTTTGCAGTGCACATGGACGATCAATTTAAATAGATGGATGATGGATGTGATGGACGTTATGAGTCATGAGCCGAGGGCCATTGTATTACTGAGGTACAGGGTACTGGCACGAGGCGCGCCCAGGGCTCCGAGTCGGCAGGAGAAAATGATGGAACTGTCAGGATGCGTTATCGCGCGACGAGACCCTCAGAGGACCAGACCGTGGACTCCTCCGAGCGCGACGGTCATCCATCGACAGATTTGCAGGGGAACTTGACGGTGACACTGCCATCGCGCCGTGTCCCGGGAAACTGGACAGGTGTGAATGCCTCGGAAAAAAAATGAAGGTGCTGAGTTCGCTGTCGCTCCGACGTTAACGATAGTTTTGATATCTGTTGATCCTTTCGCCTCGAGCTTTCCTCGCGCACACAGGAAAAAAAATAAAAGGAATGGGCTGAGTGGGACGTACCTGATCTGTCTCAATTTAGAATGGGTGCAAGCCCTGTGGAACTTGTCAGAAACCCAATTCTTTCTTCACCGAGAAACGCTGTTCGCTCGCCGTTTCATATCCGTTCCAGCTCGCGCAAAACACGACCTGATCGTCATTCCTCCCTCAAAGAGGCGAGATCAGCCTAGTTCCCCTCTGACTTCATCTTCCCAACCTTGGTTTCCCTCGTGCTCAATGGATCCTTTGATGCACTCATCCAACCCCCCTCGTCGGGCGAGCAACTCTTGGATCAATCTCCCTATTCATTTCGTCTCTGGTTCGTTCGCAGGCCAGACCCTTCGCGCAGAATTGACCGAAATTCAAAAAGCCGACTTGGGTCGAAAGTAATCCTCTTCTATTTCCTCATCCATCACACCAAAGTGCCTGACTCTTGTTCTTGTATGTTAGGTACGCAAGAGTAGATCGCCGACCGCTCGATCCTCCGCCCGTCGTGCTGCTCAAGTTATACCAAGTATTCAATCACGGCACGGAAGCGCAGTACGAAAGGGAAATACAGGATTACTCGTGAGTAGCGCTCATTGCATGCCCCATGCGCTGTCGCGCGAGAAGAGAGACGCTCACTGTGCTTGGGAAGCGAGGTTAATACCCTTGGACTCCTGTGCAATGTTGATCTTTTCCCTGTACCCACCGCAGCACGGGATCCGCCCGCTCCAACACAGGGTCGGGACCAGCAACGGTCACATGCTTCACACCAACAACCGCTGGAGCCATCATGCCCGCCCCTCTACCACCCCCATTCAAACCTGACGTCTATACAGCTTCCGCCCCTCACGCTACCCACTCGCCCTGCTATCCCGCAAACAACACAACACCCTCCGACCTCGAGTCAACGCATACTTACATATTTCTGGGACCAGCCCATCACAGAAGACATGAATTGCACGACTGCGCTTTCCGGTGCAACCTTTACCCAACCCGCGACCATCGAATATCAGGGTCAAAAAGCATTGGTCTTCCCTTTTTCAGTCCGTAGTGGCGTTTTCCCCGGTGATGCAGTTCATCGTCGCTGACGATCATCTCCTTTAAGGATCTGGCGGTCAAAATAGAGGGTCAGTTCTTTTTGCGGTACCGCTGTTTTGACATATTCTCGCGAACGTCGGGTCATGGTGACCTCCCCATTCAAGCGGAATGTTTCGGTGGATCATTCAGGATCTATTCGACGAAAGAGTTTCCCGGGTTACAACCGTCGACGGACCTGACAAAGGTAACGCATCGGTCTAGATTTCATCTACCCTTTTGCTCAATGCGACATTTGAAAGCAACTCGCCAGATGGGGCGTACGACTCAACACGCGCGAAACTGAGCGTAAACGCAAGCGCAAGGACGACGACCGTTCTTCGAGTTCTGTCGCGAGGTTGACCAAGGTCCGAATAAGCAGGACGAGCGACAGCGACGACTGTTGACCCCTCCCTGCTGCGCTCGCCTAATTCTCGCGCAGGTTGGTCGTCCAATTTAGCATCGACCATGGGTTTGAGGTTTGCTTTTGCATACACTGGATACTTCATTCGCACGTTTCTGGGTCTCTGGGTCTCGGTTCGTTGTATAACTAGCTTTCCCGTCATTTAGCACTCGTCGGATTTTGGAGGCACGCACGGTCACGCGTTTAGTATTTTACTGGTTTCTACGAATACATTCTAATTTAGAACTCGGTGTGGTCGAGTAACACATTTCGGTCTCGTTGGAGTGTACGATTGGAGAAGACATTGTATTCATGAATTACTTGTACGGGATAATGGGTACTATGGACGGCTAGGGTATGATGTCGTGAAGATGAGTATAATGCAGAAATGATATAAATGAGTATGCAAAGAAATGGAATCTAAATGGCGCCGAAACAGTTTGGACAAAAACAATTAGGATGAAGATCAGTGTCTGGAAATGCAGCAGAAATGTCGATCATGGTTTCCCAGTTATCTGGGACGATACCCCCTCCATTGAGCGTCTTGTATATAATTTCCCTGGCAGCAGCAACTCGGGCAATGTTTCCAACAATCCCTCCTCCTTGGGTGCCCCTGACGATTTGCTGCTCAGCAACAGCAACCAACTGTTCTGGAAAGTCTGCAAGGGGGTTATGTTTACTTTCCTTTGATGAGAAACAGCCTGAATCCCTCTTCTGCCGCTTCCTTGGGGGAAATGTACTGCAAAGATCCTCCACGGAGACTGTCCTGTCCACGTCGGGCCAGGTCTCCAATACCCTGTGAGTGCGAGTGTCTTCCACATAGCTGGCCTTTACGAGGCATGATTGGTGGTAGAACTTGCGGCAACGTGGGCGTGGACAGAAGTGCAGGGTCTTCTCCACCCCTGGGGTATACGGCACCTTACATATGGGACAGGCAACATGTGTTACCTTGGGCTGAATGTGACGTCAGACATGAATGGGATTTCAAGTGAGATGACGAGAAAGAGAAATCAGGACCTACAAAGATTCGTTTTCCGGTATACAAGAAGTCGTACCTCACAAACCATTCATCTTCCCCAATGGGGCCTTGGTAGATGCTTTTCTCATCGAATCTCTGAACGTTCACATGATCTAGAGAGTTGAATATATTCTATGCCACCTGAATAGTAACATTGTAAATGTGCTCACCAACGAAACAATGAACAGACACAATGTCGCAGTTGTCTGAAAGCAACTTTTCATATTTCCCACAGATAGTGGGATCACTTTGATCCAGCTTTATCATCGAGAATCATTTGAGCGGATGCAATACTTACAAGGACTTGATGACCTCTGCCACCTCTTGTGGTGACCAGAACCACTTGACGCGAACCCAAACCTAATGAAGTCAATGTAGTATCAGCTAGAGATCAAGCGAGAGAGACGCTTACGTCAGTTGGATCAGTCGCCCGAATTTCCTGGATCATTCCGATCCAATAGTCTTCTTCCGGGACGACTACTTTGTCTTCCAGCTCTTGGTATTGTATATAGGCCCTAGTAAGGAAATAGGTCAGACGGACAGACATACTAATTACCCTTTGCCACATACACATCATTTTGAGCAAATTTATGCTCCTCATGATTGGAGTCTTCGACTATGCATGCAAGTTAATTCAGCTTCACGATCAACTTGCCCTTGCCACCGGTCAACTTACCTACGAAGGACCCATACTCCTGAGCGAGGGCGGCAAACTCGTGCGCGCTCATTCCGTTGGGGTTTTTCTTGTCTGTTGTCTCCACCGATTTCTTCTTGCGTGTTAGACGTGCCTTCTTCTTGCGCGCCATGATGTTGTGGACAGAGGAAGCACGGTCGCGTCTTGGACGCGTTGTTAATGAGCGCGTTTTGGTTCCGTGACTACGTAAGCATGTTTACTAAACTGCCATGGCGGTCCCGAAACGTGTCGAAGTCGCAGCAAGCCAAATTCACAGAGCCTCTGCAGGCTCTTAGCATCTAGATCAGACATCCACCGCCATCATGCTCTTTTACTTGACTTCATGCGTTATAAGGTATTTTTCCAATCTCTATCCTGCGTTTGTTCGTGTTGAGAATTCGTCGCGTTTGCTAGTTCGGTGGTTGCCTTCCTTTATCCCGGCTACGCATCCTATAAAACACTCTCTCAGCGACCTGCGTCCGAGGAGGACCTGGAACGATGGCTCATGTACTGGTCTGTGCTTGGTTGCATCGTTGGGGTTGAATACGTCGCCGAATGGCTTGTGTCTTGGTCAGTCAATCTGTCGTGCGACCGCGCGTCCACTAAACAAATCATATCGACATCATAGGATCCCAATGTACTATCTGATGAAAACGCTCTTTCTTCTCTACCTTGTGCTTCCGCAAACTCGTGGATCCTCGTATATCTACATCAACCATCTACAGCCCTTCCTCCACTCGCATGAGTCACAGATTGACGCCACTCTCGCCTCCTTCAAGGCACGTTTGTACGGATTCGTACAAGAACGATTCCGTGCGGTGTGGGACCAGTTTGTTGGTGCGCTTGGGCAGCAACAGCAGGCTCTGTATGCGCCTAGCGGAGCTGCAGGGGGTGCTCCACCGTCCTTGGGTGACCCCGTCTCTGGCCCTGCCCATCTTGTCGCTGGCCTCTGGCGCTCTTACGGACCTAGCCTTCTGGCATCGGGTGCTACCTTTCTATCGCAGGGTGCGGCGGCCTCGGGCTCCGCCATGGAGAAAGCATGGCGAACTCCCGCTGGTTCGCAGATACATCTGGATTCCACACAGTCTACACGTGACCGCCGCAGACGTCACTCCAAAGGGGAGCCACAGCCACAATCGATGCCTGCAGCTTCTGGTTCTTTTGAAGGTTCTTCGCGTAACTCTTCTGATTCTGAGCTGCGGGCGCGGGGGAGGTTCGAGGAAGTTGACGAACCGAGTGATGCGGAGGGTTACGACGCCAACGGGAGGGGGTCAGGCTCGGAACGCACTGCAAGGCCGACCAGCTGGTTTGGTTGGGGCTCGTCGGGTAGCAAGGATAAGTCCGACTAAGGTTCCTCCCTTTTCCTTTACTTTTTTCGATTTGATGGGGATGACGCTTTGCACGCTATTGATGGATCCCTTCTCGTTCATGTGTAGATTAACTCCATGGGGGGTGCCTGGTATTTAGAATGTATTTGCAGTCTGGTCCGAATCCGGACATGGGGAGGAAGTCCTCCATGCGTCATCATCGAGGGATGCCTCGAGATTGCTCAGAAGCAAGGCGGCCGAGTCAACTTCTGATGGGGTCATGTTGCCAGAGGCGAGCCGAGAGAACCAGGAAAGAATGCTCCACAAGGAGCGGCCGGTGATTAATGATTGCTCGCTCCACTTGGAAGGTCGCACCAAGGCCGAAGAAGTTTGCTAGTATAAGACGGACCATACGACGTTATATGAAGTCGGAAGTGCCGTATACAACCTGCCGCCTGCAAGCCGTTCTAGATAGCTCATACCCTACGCCCGCTTTCAACTTGAATGGAGCAATATTTTGATCCAGTCCTCCGATTCTCGGGATTCGGGACACCTGGAATGATAATTATCTTGATCGATTCCATTCCAATACTGTCCTCATGGATTCCAACACTTGCAATTAGTACTAGTAGATGCTCACAAGTTTAGAGGACGTGCTGGCCCCACGCATACCTACTTCTCCTTTTTTCAGATATCAACAACCTGCTCAAGGTGAGTCTTGTTGCGCTGATGCACCTTTGGGGGCGGGCCGCAGCGGCGCAACCGTCCCGATGATGAAGGACAGTCTCACATCGCTAAGCCTATGATCGCAGATTGAGAGGTGATGGAAACCGTTGTTAGAAGCGGTCCTGAATCATCTGCCGAAGGAACGACAATGTCCAAGGGCACTCGATCTAGAGTCACTGCAGGGTATGTCGACTCTTGTCGGTGACGCAAAAGTACAGGACTTGAAAGTTGAGTTGAAAGCCGGGATATGCGTTTTTTTATGTTCTCGTGATCTGAGTCTCAGTGACTTATTACCTAACAGCGCGTTTACTCCTGAATTACGATATCCCCCTACAGACTCGGAAAGGCCCATGGCATGGCAAGTTTCTGCATAGCCAGGCTCTTTGTGCTTCCTCTTTTGACGCCTGGTCATACAGACCCTCAGTTCTCCACAATATCTCTCTAGAATGCCACAAGCGCCCAAGGCAAATGTTCGCCAGGAAAGTAAGGAGGTCCAGAAGGCGATCGACAAGGAGCAGAAGCGGAATCGGGGTGTGATGTCTTGCGCTGAATGTCGACGGTCTGTTTTCACCGATAAGTTATCACATTGATTTTGTCATACCGACATAACCCTTCAGACTAAAATTAAAGTGTGATAAAACGGTCCCCTGTTCGTCATGCAAGCGTCGTGGATGCTCAGCAATATGTCCCAACGGTATGTGTACAAAGACCAAGTCCCGAACGACATTCTTATGTACTCGTCGTACTTAGGAAAATTGGCGACTGGCCAGGGTACTCGGTATGTTTTGAGTCCAAGAAACCTGGTGGCCTTTTCAGACACCGCTTCTCACCAGCTTCGTGCTCGCCGACACGGAGAAGTTGCACGAGAAGATATTACTCATGAGTGATCGCATTCGACAACTCGAGGATGCACTTGCTGTCCTGCAGGCAAGTATGGCACCACATGAACCCCATCCTCTACTGCGTCGAGAACTTCTTGAGGTCAAGTCAATCATCGACTTACACGTTGCTGTTGATGAAGACAAGGATCGAAGGACCACCGATCATGCCGACGACGAGTCCCAATACATAGAGGCTTTTGGAACACTAGCTTTGCGAGACGATGGTGCTGCGACCTTCTATGGTCGATCCGCTGGCTCAGAAGTGAGTGATGTTCGTGCATATTTTTGCATTGGTCGTTGACGCGTCGTTATCAAGAGCCTACTGATTGTGAGTTGACGAGTGTTGGTGCCGTCCTCGCACTCAATTGTTCCGCATGCAAGGGTGAATCATCAGAGTCGCCAAGCCAGTCAGTTCCACACTCGAGTAAGGATCCAACCCTAAGTGACCTTCCCGGCCCCGTCAAACATTTATCCAAAACATTCCCTCTTGCTCCTGTTTTCACTGACGCCGTTGACCTTGATTATCTCATCCAAAATCACTTGCCTCCATGGCAGCGGGCACGTCAGTTATGCGAGCTCTATCTGTCCCAGGCACCCTGGTTTTTCGGTGCGGTCACCAAAAAACAGCTTCTGGAAGAATGCCTTCCTCTCTGGTATAGCGAAGCTTCTGACCTCCTTCTCCCGGGCTCTGTGGCACCCTCGACTCAGCCGAATCCGTCTGGCAGGACGACCCAACCGCAAGGCAAGACCTCCCATGACCTAGCATTACTCTTTGTCATATTTTGCTTCGGCGCTCTCACCGATAACTCGCTCCCCCCTGCGCCTGATAATGAGGAGGCGAATATGTATTGCTATTTGACGCGTGCAGCCTTGAACCTGGAGCCAGTACTGGATCGACCACCATCGGTAACGACCATCCAGACCCTGGCTTTGCTAGCCATCTATCAAGGTCTGGTTAGTGGCGAAAACAGCATCGAATGCACTTGGGGTATATTTGGGCTTGCAACAAAGCTAGCACAGAGTGTGGGTGATTTTCTCCTTTCTCAAACGCTTTTCTCATGCTAGGCCACAAACTCGTAGATTGGACTCCGTGGGTTCTTCCGTTTATGAATAGCAATCTGAGTTCATATAAAGTTAGATCGCGATTGTGCTCGCTGGCAGTTGCCAAGTTCAGAGGTTCAGAAGCGCCGCGCCCTATTTTGGGAGTTGTTTATCACGGATGGGTGGCAAGTATGTCGCCTTTGACTTTGCATTTTCGTCTGCATTTCATCGAGTCCTGCCGCAGAGCCTTGCAACTGGCCGTTTAGCCACGTTCTATCTACCGTTCGTCGACTGCGAGCTTCCCAGTGACCCGGAACCCACGATCGATGACGACGGTTCTGTCCTTCCTAGCTGTGAGTGGCTGTGCTTTCGCGTTTTGGAACTTGCATTGAGCGGTCGGTTCTATCAGTCCCTGCATGGAAAGCACGCTTTGGGTACGAGTGTGTCTCTGCTGTCATCCAGAATGCACAAATCGCAAAAGTACCCAAATACTCTGCGATCATTGAGCTTGATCGCAAAGTGCGAGATCTGGAACTGCCCAAGTATGCTCAACGAGCTCCTCATGCGGGAGCTGGACTCGCAGAAGCCATGAAATACTACATGCCGTTGAACTATCGGAACTTCAGTCAGTCGCTTGTCCCCTTACAAATTCTCCGTACCCTCATACCGACTGAACATGATTTAGTTCTTGTATACATCCATCGATGCTTCTTTGCGGAGGCTGTCTCGAACAACCCTACTGATCCAATGCAGAGCCAATATGCGCCGTCGTTTTTGGCTGGCTATCGTAGTGCTTGCGAAATACTCAGCAACTTGCGTGTTCAGTTCGACCTTTTCCCGGCACAAATGGCACGTTTCTGGGTGTTATGGACGCATGCATTTTCAAGTTCGGTTGGTACTTTCCACTTGGACAGGAGTATTGTTGACTTACTTAAATTTACGTTGTCGCTGTCAGGTGATGCTAGCTTCCGCCGTGACATACGCGTCAGGTGTTGGGACGCGATCTAAGACTACCGGCGCCGCTATGACAGAATTGCGTAGAGTGAGTTCAGAGACATTGTAGCGTGTCAAGACTAATTGAATATCTTCAGGCAGTCAACCTTTTTCGAGAGGCGTCGACATACGGTGGCCGTGCGGTAAAATTCTTGGTACGTCCGATCTTGGTGCTGATCTGCATTCGTTGATGATACTCGCGCTCAGCCCATCCTTCAACGACTTCTCCAAAAGGCCGAGCAAGCATATAACACGGCGAAGCCTGCCGTCATCCGTAACACGGACATCTTCTCACCTTCAACGGAACCGAAACCGAAAGACGAGTTGTCCATCTTCAGTGGTCGAATCAACACGGTGGCTACTAGAGTATCTCCATCCCCGGTCGTACCTCCAGTTCACAGTGCGGGCTCTAGCGCTCGCAATCCCCCTGGCGTTACCAGCGATCCGAGTCCACAATCGGTGCCTGCTACTTCAGCTAATCCACCTGTGCCCATCTTGACGGCCTTGCATCCGACGCTTCGTGATCATTGGACCAACTTTGAGGGCGATCTCAACACGCAGCTGACGAATGCCCAGCGGGACGAGTACTATACCGACGCAGACACATACATGGCGTCTCCGGAAGGGTTTCGAGCACCATACATGCCTGATCAGCAACAACAGCAGGGGCGACAAACCGAACAGCACCGGCTGTACCCTCTCACTATCCCCCCTTCCGGTTTCCAATCGAACGCACCGTATACAAACATATCGTCGACCGCCTCGTCGACCGCCTCGTCGACCTATGGGTCGAATCAAGAGGCCGTTCAGTATCCCAGCGCGTCGCCGCGGGCACCGTCCCATCATCAACAAACGCACCAATATCACCATTACCAACCAGACGTCCTCCGATCTGCTTCCTCCCAGAGTCCATCTCAGGAATATCGATACCAATCTACCGACGCTCGCTACGACCCGTACGCACAGTCTACGCATCAGCATCAGCATCAGCCTCGAGACCAGGGGGAGCAGTACTACCAGACTCAACAACAACAACCTTATCACGCCGATCCCGAGCACCAGTACACAGCCACGGCGTCGTCGCAGTACACGTTTCCCATGTCCCACTACCAGGATCCGTCTGCGCAACCGCACCATTGGGACAACGTCCGCCGAACATATTCGGAACCCGTGTCACATTCCCAGCCACTGGGTCCATATTCGCAGTACGACAACTATACCTATACCGGCAGGGGCGAAAGCATCGCCGAGGAACCTCTTCAACAACAACAGCAGCATCTCCAGGAGACGTGGCAGTCGTTTGGCGTCTACGTTGGCTCGCCCAGGCCCACCCCCTGATGCGCTCCCGAGTACTTTGTATTGTATGTATTGTATCCCCGCTTTCAACAGCTCGCTCGTCGTCGTCTGGCTATGACTATATCTTTGTCGTCTTACATATTCCTGTGCATATCTGCAGCTTTCATCTAGTTTTCTGTTGTTGATTATATATATAGCATGCATTCGAGATCCAGGGATCCCGTGTAAATACTCGATATTAATGGCATGGTCGTACTCTACGATGAAATCGTCGTCACCATCACCGACTCTAGCAACCACGAGACGAATCACGTTCTGCTACGCGTGCAAGGTAATCTCAAACCAGACGTTCTGCGGGGCAACGTACCGGGTGTGTGCGAACACTTCCCGGAACCCGGACACATCCGGGTTCCGAGAAGGCGCCAAAAACAGATGGTCCGAGACTGTCTCGGACCATCTG